>PVIR01001170.1:7339-70473 GCA_004026965.1 Petromus typicus | reverse complement strand
ATTTATTACCAGAGTCACTAGAAGAAAATCTTCTAAAATATTCAGTGATTTAATAAATAATACATTATTGTTTTCTGTGATGGTGAACATAAACCACCAAAGTTTGTACTGTCTGCCACAACTGTTAGATGTTTCATTATAGTATTCTGTAAATTGTCCTTTTTTCAAGAGAAAGATAGCTGGTCTCTTTAGTTATTTACAGAGAGGACTTTATAAAGGTATGAAATGACTTGACAAACTTTCTTCATTGTGGAAGACCAGGGAAGAGGATGCAGGCAGAACCCTTGGGCAAGCTCCAGTCCCCCATGAGTCTGACAGCAGTAGGACTAACAACCAACAAACAATAAAACTGCAAACTTAAGAAAAAGGCTGAGCCCAGACTTTAGTCTTGTTTCTTTTGGCAGCAGCAGCAGAAGGCTCTTATTCCCAGCTTGCTGCACCTTTATTCAGTACCAAGCCTTCACACCCCAAATCCTAGCATGCATAAAGCAGGGAAGATATCCACAATAATCCCTGTAGTTGAATATTCCATAGGGCAGGGTAGATGTCCATCAATAATTCTAGTGCAACAATCCTACAAGGCAGAGCAGATGTCTGCAATAGTTGATCCCGAAAGGCAGGGCAGATACCTGTAAGACATCTGCAGTTCCTGAGACTTCACTAAATCTATAGAGCAACAAGGCAAATGAAGTAAGTGGATATTGTTCCCTTTGATTTAGACATCTTTTTCATAGCATCCTCGGATAACCCTGTCCCTGATCTGCTTGGTCCTAACTCCACAGATGATGGGGTTCAGCATGGGAGGCACCAGTAGATAGACATTAGCAAGCATGATGTGTACCACTCGGGGCACGTGATGGCCAAAGCGATGGGTGAGGAAGGTGAAAAGGGCTGGAATATAGAAGGCCAAGATAACACAGATATGAGAAGCACATGTGCCGAAAGCCTTGAAGCGGGCTTCGCCTGAGGGCAACTGCAGCACAGCTCTCAAAATCATCACGTACGATATACTGATGACAAGAATATCAAAGCCAACCACTGAGAAGGCCACAAAGAGCCCATATGCACGGTTGATCCTGGTGTCAGCACACAGCAACTTCAGCACAGCCATGTGCTCACAGTATGACTGGGGAATGACCCTGTTGCGGCAGAAGGGCATCCTGGAGATCATGAGGCAGAAGGGGCTCACCAGCAGCAGCCCTCTCACCATCACGATGGTCCCCAGCTTGAGCACCACAGATGTGGTCAGAATGCTGAAGTGTCGCAGTGGGAAGCAGATGGCCACGCAGCGGTCCAGGGCCATAGCCATGAGCACCCCAGACTCCACAGAAGCAAAGGCATGGATGAAGAACACCTGGACCAGACAGGCATGATATTCAATCTCATGAGCATGAAACCAGAGTATGGCCAGCATTTTAGGCTGTGTGGAGGAAGATAAGATCAGGTCAGATGTAGCCAGCATGGCCAGAAAGAGGTACATGGGCTCATGCAGGGTGTTGTCAATTCGGATTATATGCGGATGGTGACGTTGCCAACAATAGCCACAGTATACATGACACAGAACAGAAATGCAATCCAAAACTGGGCATGCTCCAGACCTGGGATTCCTAGCAGTATGAAGGACGCAGGAGGAGTGGAGCTGTTCCTTAATGTGAACATATGTGGTGAATATTGTGTTCTCTCTTTCCAATATAGACTATTCTCTGCAGAAAACAATTATAACAATTATCATTATTATTTATAAATCTTTGAATCCATTATTTCTAGTCTTTTGACTTAGTGACTCATGCTTTAGTGACCAAGCTAAACTAATTATTTTTGAAAAAATATAATTTACAACAAGAAAGAATGCTACTCACTTTCAAATTTTACATTTATGACATTCAAAATAGAATATTATAAATTAAAGTGGAATTATTTTTTCAAAATCCATCTACATTTTGGCTGTTCTGTTTCTCATTTATGAGTGGTTTGTCTCTTCTTACAAGTCTTGCCTGTATCAGCAACTTATCCATAACAACTCCATGTAGTCCCTCCTCGTACTCCCTTTACTTCTTTCTAGCGAGGACATCACTGGTAAATGTTGACAGCTCTGGGTGTCCAGGGCCTTCATTTGTTCAGCTTTGCTGTATGACATGACTCATCCTGTTTTTCCATATCTGTGTCTCGGAGTCTTTTTGCCATGCATCGTAGCCCTGAGCAGGAGATTGGAGCCCACCCTTGGGATCTGATAGACACGCACTATTATCAACTTTAAAGTTATTTCTAATCCACTTAAATCCTCTCATGTTCCATTTACCAAGACAATAATCAAGTTTAGAATATTTAAATGATATAGCCCTCATCACACACTAAATTTGTGTCAAGATCCAGGGCTTCTGGGGGGACACACTACTGCACATGTGGAGTAGAGAATGTTTCACCCTTTCTTAAAAAAGCAGATGTTAAGGGAGTTTGGACATGTGTGAAGCGACTTACAACCAGATCTAGATTTGGACTCAGAACTGCTGATATTTCACTGGGCTGGAGGCTCCTCGTATCCCTGAGGATGTGATGTTGTCAGGGCAGAGCATCTTCATTGGCTTTTGTTCGTGAGCCGTATCAGTGGGCCCCTGTGTTCTGCACACTCTTTGAGTAAAGTAACTCTCTCTCCAACTATATTTCTGCTACCTAAATTTCTCAAATTTTTTTCAAAAATTCCTTTCCTCTCTGTTCACATCCAAGCCTTAACAATGGTATTTCACAGGAAAGAGCTCCCCCATTAAGAAAGGTAGCAGATGGGTCAGGGATTTAGCTCAGTGGTTCTGGCACCTGTCTTGTAAGCACAAGGACCCGGGTTTGATCCCCAGTAACCATATATAATATTGGGTGTGGAGACTCTTGCCCAGCAACAATCAGTACCGTATACCACAGTGCTGGGCATGGTGGCTCACGTCTGTAATCCCAGCACTTGGGAGGCAGAGGCAGGAGGATTGCTGTGATGTGAGTTGGAGGCTGAGCTCAGGGCCAGCCTGAAATACAAAGTGAGACCCTGTCTCAGAAAAAAAATGCTGCTAAACTGATGAGTGAAATAAACAGGTCACAGATAGGTACATATTGCATCTTTTCTCTGGTATGAGAAAATGAAGATGTAAATGAGTCCTAGAATTGTATGTTATATATTGTGAAATAGAAAATACTCAAAGTAAAATAGGGTGAAGGGGGAAAAATAATGATATTATAACAAAAAATAATTTTATGTATATGGGGGGAATATGTATATTATTATTATATGTATATTATAATTATAATATAATGATATTATAACAAAAAATAATTTTATGTATATAGGGGGGTGGTAGGGTGGGTAGGGCTATAGGAAAAAATGAGAATTAAGTTGTGTCTTATACTGGTACAAATCCCCATTATGGAGTGCAATCATGATGCATATATGTAATGTACCAATAAAGATTTTAAAAAATTAAATAAATAAATAAAAGAAATAGAAAGGTAGCAGAGCTTTTCTCATTCGTTCTTCTCACATTTACTTTTTTAGTTAAATTTTGGAAGTGCAGAGTGAAACTTCTAGTCAACTCTGGATCTAGAAATGAGGCCATTGGTGTCTGTTTCTTTTTGTTCTTCTTCCTATTGTCTTATGTAATCAAGCACTCTCATCCTCAAAAATTTTGTTGCCTTTATTACTGTACAATTTTATGAATTCTATAGAAGGATTTTTAAGGCTCTAAGTCATGGAAATCAAATCACTGTTTCTTTTTGTGCAGTATGAAAAGTTTTCATTATAAAAGTGTCATTGAATTTAATAATGAGATTGTATATTCCCTAAGTATAAGGGAAAAAGTCAATATAATTTCTCATTTTGCCTCACATATTCCTCACCTACCTTCCTGTTTAAAATCTTCTCTCTTTTTTTTTTTTTACCTTTTCTGAAATTAGAACTTTCATGAGCATAACACACATGGAAAGTAGAAATTAAGCCGGATCCTTCTTCAATATCAGAAGTGGAGTGACTTCACATTTAGCCTCTAATTTAATTGTCTGTTATCTCCCCCATTAAAGACCCATATGTAAAGTTGTTGAACCTGAGTAATGTACATGGTGGACATTATATTAAAGACATCTCTTGTATTCAGCTCCCAAGCTCTGTGCCCCTAATAACTGACTAAACATTTGTAGCTAGCCTAGCCAGGCCTGAGAATGTCTTACTTTCCCACCTGCTCCACATTATACAACAGAACTTGTTCTCCCTGGAACCTTCCCGAGCATGCCTCCTTGATGCTGTGAAAAGATAGACTTGCTGGATGAGCTGTGCATCACAGTTTCTCCATGAGAGTGCTGTGACCCACCTGGTCCAGCTTTTCTCCACGTATCTGTGTGTTTTTCCATCTCAGCTGCTTCCGCTCTGATTGCAAACCAGTCATGTGGCCAGAGGCATAATGTGACTATGCAGCTTTGGACTGAGGGAATTTGGTTACAAAACTATGCCCTCTTATGGAGCAGAGCTTTGCTTTCATTCATGAACATGGTTTGGAATGCTGCCACAGTTCCTCTGGGTTCCGTTGGATCTTCTTCACTCCATCTGTTATCTATTATCTATTATCTTCTAGTGTTACTTGTGTTGTCCAAGTATTTGTAGGGATAAAAGACAAGATGGTCTGAGACTTTCTTAAGCATAGTCTCAGGGAAACTGGGACTCTGTTGCATTGCTTTAGGAGCCCTGAAGGTAAGATTAGAGCAGCTAATGGAGCAGCTTGGGTTCAGGTGCACCCTTCTCTCTTCTTTTGTGCATAAAGTGCAGCTAGCTTATCCTCCTAGGTCTCCCTGAAGAATACGGTGAGTTTCATTTTGGTTCCTCCTCACTTCAGAGCAAAGTATAGTGTACATGGATCTCTACACCTGGGCTCCCAGAGTCAGATATTTCTGCAGTGTGTCACCTCGCCTTCCAGCTTCTTGGAGAGTCTGCAAGTCCCACTGTTTTCTAGAGGGGCAGAGAAGCCTAAGGAACAGGAATACTAACTCTCATGTCTTCTTTATCTTTGACCATATCATCTTGTATCTTTATCTTTTCCTTATCTTTATCTTCTTTGATCTTCTTTATCTTTGTCCTTGATGATGGCCAAGCATGATCATCAGCCATTCTACAAAACTCCCAGGCTGGCAGAGACCACAGGTTAATGTCTATTTAGAGGGATATGCTTTGCCCCAAAGCATTGTTTGTCTCCTCCCTCCTGATTCGTTTACCTCATATTCTCCTTGTCTTCCTCTGAGACGGGGTAGCAGTGTGGGAAGCATTAATCCCTCCCTTTCCTCTCTCGTGTGTGTACATCAGTGTGATCGCAGAGCTTCAAACCTGTGTGTAACAGAGCTTGTTGTTGGGATAAGCTGGATATGAAAAACTTACTCGTTCACTTTTGTTAATTTAAGGGTATTCACAGTTGAAAGATTTTGTGCAATTTGAAATTGTTGATATTTCACATATTTTGATATATCTGAGATATGTTAGTAAACATGTTGATAAGGGACTGGATTTGCATGTATTTTTAAAGTTATTTGTATATCAACGCATGAGTACTAAGATCCTCTGTGAAGCTCTTCTAGCTCAATCTTCACAGTTACTGTTAATTAATTTCTTTTAGCCCCTATACAGGGCCCAGATCATGTTTTCTTATTTAATTTGTAGCCACTCCTTGATTTTTTAAAAAAAATCATTTGATGAGATACTAAACGAAGATAAAAACAGTAAAAATAGAAAGAAAAATAAATCTGTAGAGTACAGTGAAGTCAGACTTCAGGAGATATGTTTCACAAAGTTCAAAGCCACCCACATAAATCTTAGAGGGAATAAAATCCAAAAACATTGTGAAGGTCATATCTCTATGCTTATGTTCCATTTTGATAATCATACTCAGAAAGTGTGTGATTTATTTTTAGATATTACCATACTGTCATCAGAGCTATTATATTTTTATGAGGAGCTAGGGAATACTCAGGGTTTTATACTTTTTCAGTTTAAACTGACATTATATACTGAAATTTTGTTTTTATCACTAGTTGAGAAATTTTTCCTTTGTTATTTCTTTGTATATTGTTTGTAGTACTGAGGATCAAACTTAAGACACTGTGCTTGTCAGGTAGGCACCGTGTCACTGAGCTACAACCCTGACCCCCTTTTTTGTTTATTTAACTCAAGTATGTGGAGAACTTAGTAAAATGAAAACAGAAAAGTTCAACCAAGTATTTCTATGTCTAACTTCATATTTCAAAGAAATATTTTAGAGTCCTCTAAAAATATACATATCAGGAAAAGAAAAACTTGTATTAACATTTTAATGCAAATGTATTGAGGTAAGTATGATATTAAGACAAGTTACTTTGATCTCTATAATTATAAAAGGTGCTCAAAGTTGTGGCCAATAGCTTTCTGACATTTATTAATACAAACTGCTGAACTGGGTATATCTTTTTTAATAGGCTGTATATACCTTAAAATGTCTAAGAATGTTTTGCAACTGTATTCCTTACAAATATAATGTGGAAATAACCCAAATATTGATCGACAAAAAGAAAGCCAAAATGCTACATTTATCCAGTAGGATAAAACTCATCAAGAAGGAAAAAGAAAATGAATGGAAAGAAAATTATATATAGAAATAGTATTGTGCAATTCTATAGCATCAGCAATAAAGGTCAGAATCAAATGATCTAAGTAATGGGGTTAGGATGATTATCAAGACACCTTAGTGAGATGAATTTTATTTTAGTAGGCCTGGTTGTGAATACATGAGAATGTTCTAATAGCTTCTATATGTGAAGTTGTTCTAAGAGTTATTAGGCTGAAATAATTTTATCTAAATACTTTGATAGTTTAGTGTAATATAACAGACAATACTATTCCCTTTATAGGCAGCAAGAAAAACTAGTAGTTTTATCCACTGTACTAAAACAAAAGGAGGACTTTCTCAGATATAAATATTTTATTTTTAGGGCCGGGGATTTAGCTCAGTTGTTCTGGCATATGCCTTATAAGCACAAGGACCTGGGTTCACTCCCTGGTAACCACATACAGCAAAGCCAGGCATGGAGACTCATGCCCACCAGCAATCAGTACCACATACCACAATGCTGGGTGTGGTGTCTCACATCTATAATCCCAGCACTCCACTCAGGAGGCAGAGGCAGAGGCAGAAGGATTACTGTGAGTTAAAGTCTCGCCTGGGCTACATAGTGAGCTCAGGGCCAGCCTGAACTACAAAGTGAGACCCTACCTCAAAAAAAAATAATAATTGATTTGATGGGCATGTTTTATGTATACATTATGATCATATTCATCATTGAAAATCTATACATGACACATCTTGATTCTCATTTTTTCCATTCCTATGCCCTCCTGTTTTGTTTGCATTTTTTTTTTTTTGGTTTTTACCATATATTTTCTCTCTTGTCTACTTTCTCCTACTCCTGTCTCCCTTTTTCCTTTGAATATTTTCTTTCTAATTTCACAATTTCTATCATACATACTGGACCTCATTTCTATCTCCAGTATATCACACTAGAAAAGCAATAAGGTATTTATACAGTATTTATTTCACTTACGAGTACAAACAAATATTTTAAACACAAAAGTTGTTTAAATAGTCAATCTATTAAATATATAAGGGGAAAAGAGAAAGACCATAGACGAACACAAATAAATGGAATTATCATTTATAAAGATTTCATGGAATTCAAAACCTTGGACTCTGTGCTTCAGTAAATGGAATAAATGTGCAACAGATTTCACCTTTGCTGATAAAACACAAATTTACTCAGGCATACCATGTAAAATAATCACAGGAAGGAATCAGTCTAAAAAGCCATGAGAGAAAGAACTTATTAAAACCTTGTGGATAAATCAAGCAATAAAACAAAATTAGACAAGAAGATGAAGTTCTAGCGGCGCACAGCACAGGGAGGTGACTAGTGTGCTCACGTACACGTGATCTTATGTATTTATGAAGATCTACTAGAGAAGAAATAAAGGCTCCAAACAGCAAGACAATTTTAAGGACAGGATATTGCCTTAATAATTTAATCATTAAAATAGTTGAATGATTTGATTAGTACATGTCCTGCATGTGTTAAAGTAGTACACTAAGCCCTATTGAATAGAAAATAATTAGGAAATTTAAAAAATATTACAAAGAAATCAATTCAAGGAGAGTAAATGCGGTTGTGACTTGCTTCAGTCCAGTGTAAGCAGTGGTCCTGGAAAGTCTAGCTGTCGCACCTGACGTGGGTCTCTGGAGTCTCCTGACAGCAGGGTGCGTTTAGAGCAGGCTTCCTCATAAAGGCTCAAGTCCATGAGCCTGCAGTATCTGCATCCTCTGAGCAGAGAGAAGAAAGGGCACCTTTCTCTCTGCTGAGAGTCAGGTAAGACACCAGGATAACAAAGAATAAGCCCAAAAGACAGACTGTAGGAGGGCTCACATGGTGGGAAGGGATCCAGCAGAGAAACAGGGCTGGGGAGTGGAGACTCGAGTGCTTAAAGGAGAAAGACTGTGATTCAGAGGCTGAGAGTGAAATACTGGGAAGAGACCTTCGGTCTGAAGATTGTGGGAAGTGAGATATCAGCCTGAGATTTACGACACATATTTCCTGATGAAAACGTCAAGGAAATGGGGTCGAATCTTTGTGACTCTGTAGGTCCCTAAATCTGACACGTTATATATTTCACTTCTGTTTCACCTATTCTTTAAAGCTGGGTGATTTATAGATCTATATTTTAGTAACAAGCCTGTGAGTCTTTTCACTCGGCATCAGCTCTTCCTTCTTTCAGGATTCTCATGTTCTGTGTTTCTTCTGGCTTTCTTGATAGTGAATATTTATTTAGAAAGATGTAGTCCAAATATATCTCGGCATTTTTTATTATTATAGAAACAACCAGAAATAGACAGTTGATGATATTTTATAGTGCAAGGTTTACATACGATGGGTCCATGAGAGGCAATGAGTTACCATGTCCCTATCTCTACACAATGAAGAAAGACTTCTACCTTCATGATTATTGTACCCAGCTAGAATAATCATTTCTCACAGTACCTGCCACATTCTCTATGATCAAAGCTTCAGACTATGAAAATCTCCATCTAGTTTTATTACTTACGGTTTTGAACTCTCTGAGCACCAAGAAAACCCCGATCATTACTTACTTATCTACTTACTGATTTAATTCAGGTCCCTGGACACTGTCTTCAAATGTCTGCAGGTTTTGATATAGGCTGAGATCTAGGTTTTATATTTTAAGTGGTTTCTAAGGAACTTTAATGTGTAGGCTTCATTCATAAGTGTCAATCCATTATATTGAATTGTTTTTAAAAAGCCAACAAGGAGAGGTCTATATATGGAGTTGATAATCATGTTCTGAAGCAAATAGTCAAGATCAGAGCCCCAAGTATATGGACTTTATTTTGTCACCAAAATTAGGAGGATATAGCTTCTCAGGGACATTTTTTCACCTTGTTACTTCAATTTAGTTTACCTATATCTTTTCCAATCAATAATATTTTGTTTAATACAGATATTTTACATAATGGCTCCAATCCTTATTAACTCATAACTATACTTCTTTTGTTTATTCTAATGTTATCATGAGGCATACTTTTTTCCTTAAAATTTGCAATTCAAATTCAAGATTGTGTAAAATAGGAATATTTATACATTTTCAGAAAGATTTAGTGGGGTAGAGGGTGTTTCTAAGCATTATAGCATATTCTGCACAGTCCTGGGACATGGAGTTCTATCTCTGGCACACACACAAAAAGTCCAGTTTACAGTCTGACAATTACAGTACCTTAGGATTACAATCTTTTGGGCTGCTTTCAATGTTATACTCTTTGCATGTTTATAATATATATCTAATATAGATGTTAGGATCATTTAACAGAAAAGTCCTCATCTGTTCACTAGGGAAGGTTTCTATATCCAGCATATGAATTAAGGAATACAGTGCTTTCTTATATAACTTTGTGAATTTTTACACACCTGCATCAGTCACTTAACACAAAGTTCTTATGATATCAATATATTTTATACTTTGCGAATATAATGAGAAAACCTTTATTTTTATAAAATTTTCTTGGTGAATTTTATAAACAGGAATATTTATTAATTCTTTGCTATTTATTTACTTGTCTCATTACTGAGGTTAATTATTTTTAAAGCTTATAGTTAATTCTTTCTAGTTTTCATCTGGCAAAAAAGACAATTAGTGTGTGAATAAAGATATTTGTTTTTTGAAAAACTTTTTGTTTGTATTTTTAAATTTGCTACTGTTGAATAAGAGTTTTAAGAACAGATGTGGTATTGTATCACTCTTTTTTAAAAGGTCATTAGTGAACATACTTTGTGAATTTATCAAAGATCCCTTTCATTAAGAAGAATTCAAATATTAAGAATTTAGAATTCTTGAGTCTTGAATTCTTAATGATTTTTTCTTTTAAGAAAATCATTTTTTCTCTTCTAAAAATCTATCTAGCATAGTTACCTCATTCACTGATTTCTTTTTTTTTCTGTTTGGATTTTTTTCATGATCTTTATTTTTTATTTTTAATTAAAATCTTTATTGGTACATTATATATACATATCACAGCCACTTTCAGCATTGAGAATTTGTGCCATTATATGATATGAAATGACTTGATTCTCATTTTTTCCCATTTCCCCTACCCACCCCACCATGCCCCCTGTTAACATAGGCTTTTCCTTTTTTTTTTTTATTAACCTCACATTATTTTTCCACTCTTTACTTACCCTTATACCCATTTCCTTTTAATTTTTTCTATTTCACAATATCTACTTGATATACTAGAACTCATTTACACCTTCATTTTCTCATACCAGGGAAAAGATATGATTTCTTAAAATGAATAATTGTTTTTATTCATAAGACAAGGCCAGCAGTATAAAAATGCAAAATTCCTTGCTGAAACATACTAAAGTTGCTAATATATGATTTATCATGTTTGCAAATATTTTCAGGAGTAATTAGATGAATAATTTTGGTTGTTTTACATACTCTAGGATAGAATTCTCAGCCTCGGAACTATATTATTTGGGTCTAGATAATTCTTTATTGTGAAGGGCTGGGAAATTTTTCATGGTAAAAGGCAGTTTTGTTCATCTCAGGGTGTTTAGTGATATCCTGATATCACTATTCAGATGTCAATAAACTTCTTCTCCAGTTATGAAAACTCAAAATGGGTCTAGGCATTGACAAATGACCCCTGAGTAAGGAGCAAAATTTCTTCTCTTCTATGCTAGATGGTTTTGTAAAAGACAGAAACATTTCTTCTTTTTTCTAACATTCTTAGAATGAAGATAGTGCTATTTTCCATATTTTTACCAAGATAATCATTGATAAGGGAGCTCATACTTTTGGCTCCTGTTTATGTCAGTCTGTATCATCCTGGTCCAACTGTGAGTCAACTGGGTTAGCAGTGTGGTTGCTGGGGCTAACAGATATCTATGAAAAAGTCTATTGTACCTGCTTGTTGATTTTTCTCCACTGAAGAGGGTACTGTTGATGAGAATTAGCACCTTACTGTCTGCATGTTGTTAAAAGAGACCCTTATTGACAGACAGTAGTGAAACAAGTAGAGTTACTTTTCCCAGGGAACTGGTTATCTGTTAATTCTAGAAAGGATTTACTGAAGCTAAAAAAAGTATGAGAATATAAATAAGATGTGGATTCCCACCAGGGTGCTAGAGTGAACCAGCTACAGAAGCTGCAGAATTTGAAGGCTTTCTTCTCTTGGTTTGGAATGAAGCAGGAGTCTGGCATGTATCCTGGAGGCTCCCATTAAATATCCCATGGGGACTATTATGTTTTCTAATGAAATAACTGCAATTTATAGATGTCATCCCTATGCCTTTTAGGAGGCTTGTGGTAAAAATACTTTGGTAATTATGCATTTATGGGATTAAGATACATTTGTGGACGATATATCATTGAAAAAAAATTAGGGCTCTAAGTGTAAGACATAGGGTAAATCTTTGTATTTTCATGATAAATGTGTTTGAAAAAAATCTCTTCAGTTACATGAATTAGACTGGGAGCCTGTCAAGATAGCCTGCGACGTGGGACTTTGACAGTGGTCTATTTCAGGGGCTTAAAAAGCAGGGTGGAAGTCTTGTTACCACGTTTCTTTCTCCATCCCACTTTCCTGAGAAAGACAGGTTGTGTTACTGGGGCTTTTCTTTTTCATAGTATACAGGTCTGAAAGAAATACTACAAAGAAGCTGTTGAGATCTACTCCATATTTTTCCTGATACAGAAGAAGTTATATGATTTCTGGTCAACTAAGTTTGGACTGTATTAAGTTTATGTCACAAAGCAGAGATACTTTTTGTCTTTGGCACTTTAGACCTCACAGCAACTACACAGAGATCAATTTGTGATGTCTCTTCCTAATACTTCAGAGGTTGAAGTATCCACATTTCTGTTGATTGGAATCCCAGGGTTTGAGCATATACACGGCTGGGTCTCCATCCCTATCTGCCTCATGTACCTTGTGGCCATCTTTGGCAACTGTACCATCCTCTGTGTTATCAGAATGGAGACTTCCCTCCATGAAGTAGTACTTCCTCTCCATGCTGGCCATGTCTGACCTGGGCCTGTCTTTCTCCTCCATTCCCACCATGCTGAGAATATTCTTGTTCAACACCATGGGGATTTCCACTGATGCGTGCATTGCCCAAGAATTCTTTATCCACGGATTCACAGACATGGAGTCTTCCGTGCTCTTAATCATGTCTTTTGATCGGTTTATAGCCATCCGTCATCCCCTGAGGTATAACTCTATCCTGACAAGGTCCAGAGTTTTGCAAATTGGCCTAGTGTTTGCTGTTAAAAGCATTCTTCTAGTGCTTCCACTTCCTTTCACATTAAAGAGACTCAGATACTGTAATAAACGTTTTTTGTCACACTCCTACTGTTTCCATCAGGATGTCATGAAGCTGGCCTGCTCAGACAACAAGGTCAACTTTTACTACGGGCTGTTTGTTGCTCTCTGCATGATGTCTGACAGTGTGTTCATTGCCATTTCCTATGTGTTTATATTGAAAACTGTACTGGGCATTGCATCCCGTGGGGAGCGGCTCAAAGCCCTTAACACTTGTGTGTCTCACATCTGTGCTGTGCTTATCTTCTATGTGCCCATCATCACCTTGGCCACTATGCATCGCTTTGCTAAGCACAAGTCCCCTTTAGCTATGATTCTGATAGCAGATGCATTCTTGCTGTTACCACCATTGATGAATCCCATTGTATACTGTGTGAAAACTCGGCAGATTAGAGTAAAACTCCTGGAAAAGCTGAATCTGAAGTCTAAATGATGGGACAAAAGCAAAAAGTTCCATTTTCCTCACCATAGATATTTTAGGAAGAGGATCATGTTTCTACCAAAAAAGAAGTTGTTCTACTGACTACCTAGTGGTTAAATTACCATCAATAATCAATATGTCTTTGAATTTTGGGAAAGAAGAGGGTTCTATTTTATAGAGACTATATGGCTTTTTCTGTTGGTATTTGAGTCACTGAAGATATTGGTCCTCCAGCATAAGAATGAAAAGTAAAAGCCCAAGGATCTTCTGGGAAGAGCTAAGGAATGGAGACCCTAATTGTAACTAAGGTACTCTGCAAGATTCTGAGAGCATTTAGTATCTGGAAGCATTTGCCTTCCTCATTTGAATTCTCATTATGATTTACATTAAACCTTCAAAACATGTCTGAGTCTGGCTGAGTGTATTCTTTACTCTGTTGGTAAAAATGCAGCTCATTGACCTGCAGCAATGGCATTAAACAGAGTTGTTTAAATGGCAGAATCTTGTATGTTGCTGCAAGCTCGTGAGTCAGGCTTCATTTTAGCAGGATTTCAGGGGGTTGGCATTGTGTATATTATTATTCAATTAATGTCTTTCTAGGCAGTGTGCAAGGGGGAACTAGAGCAACCATATGGTCTGCTTAAACTAATTTTGGATGAAGTCAGTTTGCAGGGAAGGAGCTCAAAAGATCCTTGGCAGCTGTCCACATTTGTGGTAAAAATAAGACCGGAGTCCCTGGGGCCAAACGGACAGAGGTCTACAGATAACTGTAATATAGGTCCACATCTCTCACCACAATTGTATTGTGCTTTTCTACAGGGGAAGAGCTATGAGTTTTTCTCTAAATCTCCTGACAATTATGACTTTTCATAGTGAATGTTTTGTAGATGGCTATCTATTTTTCATAACAGAATAGTGCAAGGAAACAGAGGTCACATTAAGTAAACAGCTAAATGTGGCATAGAAGGTTTTAATAAATAATAGAGAGCATATCATAATTTCAGAAGAGTCCATGTCAAGGAAAAACTAGAATCAAAGTCCAAGGGACATTCACTAGTTCATGAAGATCAGAGCCAATAGTCACAGAAGTTTCTCAGAGGGGCTCAGGATAACCATTACTTGGCCTCTGCTCAGCTCTCTGCTTTCTCTATGTCTCATAGCAAAAGTTAGTATGTTAGAATGGAGCCTTTGTGGGATATGAGGGTCCTTCCCTTGGATACTGATTTCTGAATTTAAGACATCCCGTGATATACTTAGCCAATAATGAGTATCACCCACAGCTCAGATCTGGAGCACCTGTGCCTCCTCAGAGACATCTGCCACCTTTTGGCATTTTTATTGGAGTCAGAAAAAAGAAGGTCTAGGACATTCTAATGAGTATGGCCCAAAAGAAGTCTGTAGGACCCATTAGGACTATTGCTGTCTTCCTACAGGGCAACAATGTTTGTGGTTACTTTTATTCTTTTTTTTTTTTTTTTTTTTTAGACAGAATCTTGCTTTGTGGTTCAGGCTGGCCTGAACCTTCATGAACTAGTGAATGTCCCTTGGACTTTGATTCTAGTTTTTCCTTGACATGGACTCTTCTGAAATTATGATATGCTCAAACTCACGCCTCAAACCCACATCACAGCAATCCTCCTGCCTCTTCTGTGGCTACTTTTAAATACTAAAATATATTTCAAAACTGTGGATTTAAAAACCAGCTCAGAGAAGGCAGACTGACTAGACTTCATCAGGAATGAGATGTTCCCTTAACTCAACTGTCTTTCAGGGAGAAGACAGAGACAAATGAAAAATCAGGATTCAATCAGGAGCATATCCTGGGTTCTTAACTCTGATATTCAATAGCTGGGTGATTTAAAAAACTACCCTATATGCATTATATATTATTTTGTATTTCCTGTGCTCTTTGAAAACAAGAACATAAATATTCTTTAAGCTTATGGGTATCAAGTTAGTTAAATTATTTATAAAATATGCTCTTAGGCAGTTTTGTTTGGGCTATATCTTCTTTAGACAATTTCATGTGAAATCATTTTATATATTGTTTAATCTTAGTAATAGAAAGATATGACTATAGTAGGCCTATTTCCTCACAGGGAAATGTCCCATAGGAATTTCCTGGGAATCGACATGTTGATGAACACAGCACTCAACACAAATTTGTTCTACTTACTTATTATTTGTCTGGCTCCTCCAGGAATGTGAACTTATGGTCCCTGTCTCTGTTTCTGGGTCTCTCTCTCTCTCTCTCTCTCACACATACACACACACACACACACACACGCACGCGCGCACACACACACACACGCACACATTTAAATTGTGCTTGCCAGTCTGGATAGCTTTGTTGGACCTTCAGATCAATCCAGAGTCTAGATTTTATGACGCATTTTCCTGATCCGCAGTTTCATCCCGCTCCTCTATAAATCACTGTTAAATTCCATTTAAAATCACAATTTCCTTGTAAATATGTCCATCCCCTTGTGTGCTACTAAAAAGGACAATTTCTCCAAATGTGTCAGTAGACTGATATGGAGTGATTTTTCAGAGGCCGCATGGTGTCCTGCTCAGGCCAGCAGTAGTAATGCCAAGGACTGTACACTTGATGTTTTTGACAAAATTGGTGTAGATCCTGCCAGTCGTCAGGAAAGAGTAAGAAGCAGGAGAAGATAGCTGAGGTTTTTGCCGTGAAAGAGTGTTCTCTCTCGATGATTTGGCAGATGCTGATAGGTTTTAGCTCATCGTCTCTGATTTCCAGACTTCATTCCAAAAAACTTACAACAGGGCCTAAATTGCAGTTCCCTGGTTACAAAATGAGGTAGTAGGGACTTTTTATTAAAACTGAATATTCAGTGTTTAAGTGGATTTATTACTATCTAAGTAACCACCATTTATTGAACATGTGTAGTTCTACACTATGTTATAGGAACCTAGTTTCTGCCTTCTGAGGTACGGAGGACAGAAGCAGTGGGGGAGATTTAAAGTAGAGGCTTGTGTGAGTCCGAACCCTAAGTGCACTTTATTCTCCCTCCAGGGTTTACATGGCAATCTGGGGGTGAGGCTAAAAGGGAAGAGAAGGAGGTAGATGTTGGGATAGTGGTGTTTTGTTTAGAGTTCCTCGGTGCTGTTTTTTTTTTTTTTTTTTTTTTTTTTTTTTTTAGGTTTTTTGAGACAGGGTCTCGCTTTGTGGTTCAGGCTGGCCCTGAGCTCAGCCTCCAACTCACATCACAATCCTCCTGCCTCTGCCTCCCGAGTGCTGGGATTACAGGCGTGAGCCACCACGCCCGGCACTGTGGTATATGGTACTGGTTGCTGCTGGGTGTGGGTGTCCACACCCAGTATTGTTATGTGGTTACCGGGGAATCGAACCCGGGCCCTTGCGCTTGCAAGACAGGCGCCGGAACCACTGAGCTAACTCCCCGGCCCTCGGTGCTGGTTTTGGACTGAGCTGAACCTCTGTATAACATTTTTAAGAGAACAGAAGCTTTCTTTAAGGCACATACTGAGTTGAGTGCTGTCTCAGAAATACTTTCATACACTTGGGGAACCCTTAAATTCTCAGGCTGAGGATTGTTACGTGTGAAGTGGAGAGACGGATGCATCTAACTGCCTCAGTAGGAGCATGTGCAGCTCCAAGGGGGGCTCAGTGCAGTACGAGGGACACATCCCACCATGCTATTGCTCTTGTGGGGGTCACTGTGTGGATTCTATTTGCTTTTTTCCACCTTCTAATCACCCAGAGGTCAAAGATGTCTCAATATCCAACATTTTATTAATTTATTAAAAAGTATTATTGTTTTATCTATGAATGATCAAATGATTTGATATGATTCAGCCATTAAACCTATTAAAAATAGAAATGAATGATAAATTAGATATTTAAATGTTATGAGATTTCCTTTAAAATCCAGCAGCAAATTATAATTTTAAGTAGTAAAATAAAAGTATGCAGTTTCTATTAAAAGTCAAAACAAAATTTGCATATTTCTTTTCACTTTTATGTTTTATAGTTGTTTTGGAAGTACTAATGTAATTAAACAAATAAGAACATTATACAATTTATTTGAACATTGGTAAAATCACCAATCTTTTATTTTTAGTTACTTATGCTACATGTAAAAAATTCTTTAATACAAATAATAATTTTTTAATCAAAGAATTACAAAATACAATATACTACTAAAATACTATAAAAATTACAAAATATTACTTTAATGTACATAATAATTAGGTGACATATTAGCAATAAATAATAAATATTTTATTCACAGTAATAAAAACCATACATTTATAAAATACACAGAAGTAAATTTACCATAAGCAAATAGTTTTGTTGGACAATACAAAATGCTGTGGTTAGAAGAAATACATCATGTAGCTCAGTTTGTGATAGTTAAGCCTTGGAAACAACACAAATGCCCATCAACTGGAGACTGGATAAAGAAGATGTGGTTTTTCAATTGAATGGAGTATTACTCTGCAATAAAGAATGACAAGTCTGCATCATTCATACTCAAAGGATGTACCTTCAGGACATACTCATAATTGAAATAAAAGTCACAGATGTGTAAATATTGTATCTTTTCTCTGATATGAGAAACTGAAAATGTAAATGAGTTCTAAAACGTATGTTAGATATTGAAAAATATAAACTATTCAAAAGGAAATGGGGTGGGTTAAGTAATGAGGGGAAAGAAAAGATTGTGATGGTCATAAATAAATGGAAACAAAGCTTATGGATATGGGGGAGGGAAGGTAGGGTAGGTAGGCGAGTGGGAAAAAATGAAAATCAAGTCATGTCATATACTGGTAAAAACTGTTAAGGTTGAGTGTGATCATGATATGTATATAAAATGTAATTATTTCACAATAAATTAAAAAAGAAATAAATGTATTCCTGGTGTGAAAAACTAATGATTATCTTCTATCTACAAATATAAATCCTACTAGAAATCCAAAGATTTTCTTTAATTAAGATGGTACTGGAATTGCTGAATACTACATTTTTGACTGAAACACATTGTGAAGTTATTCAGAAATGTTAGTGGATTGTCATAATGAAACAGTTGGTAGGGCAAAGACTATACATATATACAAATATGCATATATGTGTGTAAATACAAATACACATAGATATACTTAAAAGATGATGTACATAGTATTTTATTTCAGTGAGAAGAAAAGACAGAATTTCACTGACGATTCTGTACTTTTCACACACGTTACATTCAAGTACAGGCATTTCTTTACCCAGTGACTGCGCCACGGGTCACAAACTGAGATCTCAGCACAGAACCCCTTGTACCAGAAGCCCTCTCCACCGCGTGTGGACAGACATCCTACTTCCTAGGACAGCCTACCTTCCAGCGCTGCAGCCTCTGGAGTATTTTCTCTCTAATCTCCTTCACCTTGACACTGTAGAGGACCGGGTTCATCAGTGGGGGGAGCAGGAAGTGGACATAGGAGAGAAGAGTGTGCGCGGGCTGTGGGAGAGGCAGCTTGAATCGGTTTACGAGAGCCAAGAGGATCATGGGGATGTAGAAGAGGAGCACAGCGGAGAGGTGAGCCGCGCAGGTCTGGGCGGCCTTCCGGCGGTCCTCACTGGATGCCACACTGTGCAGCACTCTTCCGATTAGGCCGTAGGAGAAAAAAATAAGCAGGGGGTCTACTGCCATCGCTGACAGGACCGCCGCGAGGCTGTAGAAGGCACCCCACGTTCCTGGGCAAGCCAGGCGGGCCATATCTGGATGCAGGCAGTAAGAATGGGTCAGGACCTGTGGACGGCAGTATGGCATGTGGGCTAGGAGGAAGGGCAGGGGCAGGTGGACACCCACGCATCGGAAGGCTATGGCCAGACCGATCCTGCTAACGGCACCATTGGTGAGGATTGCTGGGTAGTGGAGTGGGCGGCAGATGGCTAGTGCCCGATCAAAGGCCATGGCCAGCAAGACAGAGGACTCCATGACAGAAAAGACATGCACAAAGAACATCTGCAGGAGGCAGGCTGAGGCAGGGATAGCGTGAGTGTTGGCGAGGGCCAGGCCCAGCAAGGTGGGCATGAGGGCTGTGATCAAGCCGACATCGGATATACTGAGCAGGAAGAGGAAGAAATGCATGGGCCGATGTAGCGCGGGATCCAGGGCAATGACCCAAAGGACAGTGCAGTTGCCCAGAGCAGAGAGGAGACACACAGCGACGAGCGGGACTGTCCACCAGGATGGGGCAGCGGACAGGCCTGGCATGCCCACCAGCAGGAAGGTGGGAGCCATTGCAGTGCTGCTGTTGGGGGCCGCCTGGGTGAGGACTGCAGACATAGTTCAGCCTGACAGTGTGAAGTCTGGAACCTGAAATTGATGAAAGATGTTTACTGCATCTTGTGATGTCAGTATGAAGATTTCTACAGCAGCCCAATTCTCCCCTCTCCTGCTCCATGTACACCTACGAAGACCCATTCCTCCCCAGAAACACACTCCTGAAGGACTGTGCTGTCCATGTCCTGTGACTTGGACCTTTTTCTGGAGTTGTATTCAGGGCTCCCTTTCTCTCTCAGAAGTGTTTTTCTAGTCTTTTCATCCTGCTTCTCTGTGGCTTTTTCCTAATTTAACTCTCCCTTAGCTCCAGTGCTTACTGGAGGAGAGGCCCATGCCCCCAAGTCCACTGTGAATTTGCTCTCCTCACAGTCCCGCGCAGTCTGTCTCCTGTGCTGCTTTCATAGTCATCTTTGGTCGACTTCACTTGTTTTCTTTGTTTCTGAATCGAGAAGCACTCGTTTGTCCTCAGCAGTTTCTTCTCAGTGAGCTGGCGGTTGACAGACTGGGTTTCTGACACATTCCTTCTCAGTCCTTTCTCTTTCTCCTCAGTGGTCTCTTCTACTGTCGTGACAATGACTAAAGTCTGTGAACCGACAAATTGCAACTGCGTCTGACACCATCCTGTGGTCACTTCCCACTGGAATTTGTGATTCGAATGTCCCAAATGTCTTACATTTAAATAATTTTACACAGGTCTTAGCGTATGTATTTTAAACTCCTCCTTCCTTCAGTTTGAAGACAATTGTGGAGAAATGACAATGATGATGAAAAGAAAATAAAAGGAAGATATCTGGTTACCCAGGTCCATTGGTGTTAACAATGACTGAGTTCCCAAAACCAAAACATCAGAATTATCCTCATTACTCACATAATATCCGAATACTTTTCCATTTCAATAAAGTGGTCTGGGTGCACACTGAAGTTACTCCCCAGCCGAATACTGACTATCCTGAGGTTGCAATGTTCTCAGTGGCAAGCCACTGGCCAGCAGAAGCTGGGGTATAAAAAGATGTTCTGTGTGGAAGGAACTGCAAATGGATGGTAATAGGAGCTGACAGGAGACACGAAGAGTGCCAAGATTAGTACATACGTGGGGAATGCAATGGACTCTGGAAGTTTGCTTTGAAAAATGTCTTAAATTTACTCAAAATACCTCATTATGGACAAATAATTATAACTGTATTGTTGAGTCAATTTTACGTACACAAGTTGGTTCACAACTGTTGATGGGATTCATTCCAACAATACTATTTTAATTTTTAAATACTGTAAGTAAAAACTGATTTCTTTTTTAGTTTTTTGAGATAAAATCTTTCTTTGTAGTTCAGGTTGGCCTTGAACTCACAGCAATATTCCTGCCTCTGCCTCATGCTGGTATTACAGGCACAAGTCACCATGCCCAGCATAAAAACTGAATTTAACTCACTAAGTGTTTCAAATGAATTTCTAATATTTAACAACACTGAGTTGTATACTAAAAAGTTGTTCAGAGGGTTTATTTATATGTATACATATGTTTATACATATATATTTTTATATACATATGTTTATACACACATATGTTTATACATATGTATATATGTATACATATATGTGGAAAGATGAGTTTGAAGCATGCTGAGAGAGCTGGAGGGAGGCTGCGCTGGGCTGCAGAGGGTCTGGGACGCTGGCACCTTTGGCCTCACTCTGCACCACCGCTTGGTTGTATCCACCTGTGTCCACCAAGCATAACCCCTGCCTACCCCACAGTGGGGTGAGCACTGTGCTCCTCCACTCTTCAAACCAGTTTCTGCCCGTCAGATTCGGGGTCCAGCGCAGCTTGCCCATGCTGGGGGAGCAGAGGAAAAGGTCTCCTGACAGCCCCTTAGGGAGGTGCCATGTGTGTGACTCAGGACACTGTGGGGCTCCCACACATCACAGGACCTCAGCCGAGGAATCCCTTATCAGTCTCAGCTCCTTGTGCTCAGGTTGTCACCCATCCATCCCCTGCTGCCTGCTGAGCCCCTGGCTTTGCTCCCGTGCCTGGCCCAAGAACTGCACCAGCACGACAGGTTATCTGCTGCAGACCCTGTAGTCTCAAGTTTTGACAATAAGCACCTCTTACCTCTTCTGCCACTTAAAACCTGGCAGCTACCCCCACTCTATTGTCCAGCCTGCTCATGAACCCATGGTTCAAATGATGTTTCCACCTCGGTCTCCTAAGTAGTTCTTACTACAGCTGATCACCACAAAGATTTGAACGCCATGTCTTTTGTCGTAAAAACTTCCTCAGACAGAGCTGAACTTTCCAGAACTATCATGATTCCTCAAGCGAGGTTACTGGTCTTTACTCTTTCAAATACTATATTTTGTTATTATAATTTCCTTTTCCCTGTCTGAAACATTGTATCTCACTTGTCTCATCAATGTCTATCTGAGACATTGCTCCTCTATTCTCTGTATCTGCCTCTGAATACTTTGTTCAGACACATATCTGGGAAGGTTTATTTAATCCCAACTCTCACCCTAGGCCATGGGATGTGATGTCTCTGCTGGTCTCCACTGTTATTATTGCTTCCTGTGTCTTCTGTGGCTGTCCTTTGCTCAGGAGGTTATTTATACTGATTCACTGGCATGAATACTGCTTGGGGTGTACATCAAACCTCAGAATACTTCATATACATTTTATGCTTCTGCTTAGCAATTTATTAATTCTTTTTCTGCAGATTTTTCTTGGATGGTCAGATTTTTCTTCCCTTGAAATGTCCATTCAGCCTTCTGCTTCCTTCCTCAAAATGCACCAATTTCTTCTCACACACTTCATGTATTTTTGTCCAAAATGTTAGTCTTTGTCTAGTTCCTTCTTCCTAACACTTGTAGTTTTCTCTCACTCCTCATGCACACAGTATACCCTTGAACTGGACTCTCTGAGCCTGGACTCACAATCAGAACAATGGCCCTGATGCGTGCAATATATTTTACAGGTTATTTCTGCTCATTAAATGAGCGTGTTTGATATGAAATAAAGCAGAAAGGAAGTCTGTTGAAAAACGCCACTGACATTCTTGTAGGGCTACTTAAGCCATCACATGAGAACTTTCATATTAGACAGGTATCTCTCTAGAATTTAGTCCTCCTGCATACAACTATAAGTATGAAAGAAGTCTATTCATATTCAAAATGGTACATTGATAATTAATGTGAAAAGTCACAACAGTTCTATGCACTCCCAAATATCACACATTATACACACTTATCTATATTCATGCACTGAAGCATACCCACTCATACACACATACAAAAATGTTTATATTACAGAATGAAATACAGCAGAGGCAGAACTGTAAAATTTCAAACTAAAATGTACCTTTTTATTCAGATCACATTTAAGGTTGCAGCAATCACAAAGAAATGCTTATTCCTGAAGACAGAAGTTCTAAAATGTACTCTTCCCATACTTGTGCTCCTATGAAAATGCATGTAAGAAGAAAGGTATCTGTACATGTGTATGTGTCATTATCATACACCCAGTCACTACTTCTCATGCTATCTTTGCTGAGAACACCCAGGGGAGTCGAGTCAGCTTTGTTCTGAAGAATCCAGGAATGTGGTCCCTATAGATCAATGCCAGGGGAAGGAAGCTAGGAAGGACCTCAGGCTTTGGGATCAAAGATGCAGCCATTGAATTTTAAAGATTCTCCAAATCTACCAACCAGGACTTTTTGTAATTAACATGTTCAGATCTACACTGTACAATTTGAACATCACTCAGGCCATAATTTTGAAGTTCAATGTGACTTTCTATTTTTACAGTATGAGATTTAATTTTATATTTGTCCAAAAATTTTATCCAGCTCTAAGTACTGTGTGCTAGATTATAACATTGCCTTTGCACATACAGCCATCTCTGTTTTCTCCACATTTTTCTAGTAAGGAGACAATATAATATAGCTGGAATTCATACTCTTACCAAATCCATTAGGGTCTGATACATTGCATCCCGTCAAATGAATCATCCTCTATTCTGACTTCTCTACTCATGATCTCCATCCACATACCTTATAACAGAAATCAGAAAAATGTTGTAACCATATTTGTACCTTCCTATTATGTTCAGTGCTATTTGAATGCATAAACTTCCAGTTATATATATTTTTTATTTCTGTAAATCAACACCTAGCTGCTATATCTGACAGATGTGTTTAATGCCATGATCTGTTCTGAAATACCTGCTTAAACAAAAACTTCTCTCATTGCCCAGATTCTCAGCCTCATATCTCTGTACCTCTCATAATAACTTTGAACTGTTGTCTTCAGCCTACCTGCTGCACCTTAGATAGGAAACCCCAGTTTACTTTTTAAATCTTCAAAAATTGAAGTAGCTCTCTGGAGAGATCTTTGCCTGCTTTCCTGTCCTCCCGGGCTCAGAAATGGGAACTTTCACACCTGTCTTTTCTCTCCAATGTTTTCATCTCCTCCTTCCCTCCTTATCCCCATTAATTTGCCACTAGTGGGCTCAGTTTTACTATTCTTTCCACGCCTGCTTCTCTCTTTAGCAGCTCACTCACCACACCTTGCTGCTCCCAGCGACCCACACATACTTTGTTGACTGCTTCACCTGCATTCTTTATGTCACCGTCAACCCAGCTCTGCTATGTCTGGGGATGGGTGGGGTCTGCGGTGCAGTAAAGCTGAACACAGGTGTCCAGCCTCTTTCCCAGAGCCCCATGGGGATCTTCAGTGAGACGCCAAGCTTAGTTAAGAACCTGCTGTCCGTGCAGCAGCAGAACCATGACGACCCCTGATAAGCAGCAGGAATGGATGAGTCCATCAGTCCTCAGCATGTGGCTCTGCTTTCCTCACCTGTCACCCTGCACCGGCCGGTGTTCAGAAACCCAGTCACCTGTGGTTCTGCTTTGCATTGACCTGTCTGTCCTTTGTCCATTATCCCAACCTCTTCCAGCATTTTTTTCAGACAATAGATAATGAGTCCCGGAGAGCGCCCTAGGTTTAGCCTTCAGGGACAACTTTTAGATTTGTTGTCTCTGCTTTCCACTAATTGCCATGAGCTCAGTGTGGTACCACATGGCATTAGTCACATCAAGGTCAAGGTCTCTCTTCGGGGATCATTTATTCACTTTGCTTTACACCCTAAGGCAGAGGGTTGGGCTGGCATCTCCACTCAGGCCACATGTGCAGTGCTACAAACATTGTAGGGTCCCTCTGAAACACACTAGAGAGCTTGACTGGCCCCCTCCTCCTTCTGGACTTTCTTATTTTCCCTGACATTTCTTGTTCATGTTTTCTTTCTTTTTTTTTTTTTTTTGTTTGGTGGTACTGGGAACTGAACTCGGGTCCTTGTGCTTGCAAGGTAGGTGCAGTAGCACTTGAGCTAAATCTCTGGTTCTGTGTTCTTCTTTTATAAAAATAGCCAAATATACAGCCATAAGAATGACTTCTTATATTATACAGGACCAAAATTTCAAAGCTCTAAGCCACCAACCGGCTCAAGACTTAAGGTACTTAAAAGATCCAGTGTCTAGGCTTAAAAAAAAAAACAGGTGCACTCATTGACTAACGTGTTACAGAACCAAAGGGAATAAACTTCTTTATAAAAGAAAGAGGGTTGTGTGTGACACTATAAAATTTTTGTTGTTTTATGTAAATCAGTCTAAAACAATTTATGATACTTTAGCTATAAAAAACTTACAGAAAATATTAAAATCAAAAGAGTAAAAGATGGTACCAATCTATGTTTGACTGGTCACCATAGACAAAACTAATATCATCTTTAAAAGAGCCAATAGGCATCCTCCTCTTATTGCTTATGATTGGGCCTTGCATTTAAACTCTTGGCCAAGTATGTAAGACAAAAAGTAAACTTTGTGTGATTAATGGTGGTAAGAGGAAGATGTAACCCCTTTCCTGTAGGAGAAGTCCAAAACAAATCAACAGTTTGATTAACTTTACAAGAACCAGTGGAGAATATGAGACCCAACTTGACACAAAAACAGCCATTTTGTTAAAAGCCTCCACCTTGTGTCCTGTAACCTCTCTGAACTCGTCTCCTTGGGAACTGTCTAGCCAACCAATGCGCACAGCCACAGACTGTATGTTTTTAGAACATAGTATTCTAAGGTAACTAGTGATCCAATCATTGCTATTGGCTTCTGTAAGGACTCGCTTCTACACTTTAATAATAGAATGACCTAATTGCTCCTACATAGAAACCACCTGGTAACAGGTTGGGGTAGTTAATAGATAGTTCCTTTAAATACTGTGCCCCAGTTTACCACTTTGCCTTCTTCCACCTGGAAGGACGGCCCTCAGCTGAGTAATAAAGCGCTTGTTTGGACCTTAAGATCATGCTGTGTCCTGAGACATCGTCTTTGAGGGTCTTGGTCCCTAAATGAATATGGGTGAATATTTGTGTGATCTTTGGGTTTTCAACATGTAGTATTATATCATTAGGGAACAAGGATCATTGTATTTTTTATTTGACATCTGGATGGGTTTTATTTATTTTTATTGTTGAATTATTATGGCAATGATTTTCAATACTGTTCAATACAATTTGTGACAGAAGGCATCCTTGTCTTGTTTCCGCACTCAGGAAAGAAAATTTCAAATGTTCATTATTGAGCATAACATTAACTGTAGGCTTTTAAAAAATGGTCTCTGTTATGTTGAGATGGCTTCCTTCTATTTCTAGTTTGTTGGATATTTTTGCTATGAAAAGATATATGAGACTAGAGCTGACCTCATGGAAAAGGTTAACTCTAATTTTTAGAAAATGTCAGGAAGATTTTGATGATAATTGTTCCAATGTGGTCTAAATATCCAATGAAAATATCTGTGATGCATTTTTCTCTGTTGGAATTTTTTGACTGCTAGTGCAAACCTTTTGTTCATTATTTATGTTCAAATTAACTACTTCCTTATTTACTCAGGTCGGTTTTGGGTATATGTGAATTTATTCATTTCTTCTAGATTCTCTAATTTGTGAAGTATAATTATTGAAAGTATTCTGTTACAATCTTTATGCATTTTTATGTTGTAGTTTGTAATGTGTCATTTTATTTTTTAAATTTTGGTTGAATCTTCCTTTCTATTTCTTAGTTAATACAGCCAAAGGTCTGCCAGTTTTGTTGATTGTATTTCATAACGTCAAGCCTTAATTAGTTGATTTTTTTGTTTCTTGACTGTGCATTTTATTTCTTCTCTAATCTTTCTTCTTTCTGCTCAGTTTGAGTTTATTGTTTTTGTAATTTTTGAGATATAAAGTCAGATTATTTGAGAGCTTTTTAAAATGTACAGATTTACAGCTAGGAACTGTCTTTTTAGTATTGTTTTCACAAGATCTCATATATTTTGGTAGACTTTGTTTTTATTTATTTGTTTCAAGGTATTTTAACTTGACTGCAGTAAGAGGTATCTAGAGGTTGAGTACAGCATATTTCTGGTTGTGTCGGTGGGGTGACAGTCTTCGGGATCACCCTAGGCCTCCCCCTTCCTCTCTGGTCCTTCTACCTGTTGTTCTGCTTCCTGGAAATCAGGAAGTGAGCAGCCTTGCTCCATCTTGCCCTTCTGCTGTATTGTTTCTACCTTGGATCCAATAAAGCATGAAATAAAATCATATGTGCACCCATGTTTATAGCAGCTCAGTTTGTGATTGCTACATCTTGGAAACAACCCAAATGTCCATCAACTGGAGACTGGATAAAAAAGCTGTGGTTCTTCTACAGAATGGAGTAATACTCTGCCATAAAAAATGATACATTTGAATCGTTTATACTTAAATGGACGCACCTGGAGGCCATCCCCATAAGTGAATAAGTCACAGATGTGTAAATATTGTATCTTTTCTCTGGTATGAGAAGATAAAGATGTAAAGGAGTCCTAGAATTGTATGTTATATATTGTGAAATAGACAATACTCAAAGTGAAATAGGGTGAAGGGGAAAAAAATAATGAGATTATAACAAAAAAGAAAGGAAACAAATTTTATGTATATGGGGGGTGGTAGGCTGGGTAGAGCTATGGGAAAAAATGAGAATTAAGTTGTGTCTTATACTGGTACAAATCCCCATTGTGGAGTGCAATTATGATGTGTATATATAATGTACCAATAAAGATTTCAATAAAAAAGAAAAAATATATATATAGTTTAAAAAATCTTTGAAACACTGAGCCATACACCTCTTTAAAGATGAAGTTGTCCAATGTTTTGTCCTAATGACAGGAAAGCTGACTAGTACATCTAGTGATTTCTTTGAGATTTTATTGTTTAGAATGTGTTGACTTCTAAATATTTGTAGCTTTTCCACTTTTCCTTCTGTCACTGATTTCTAGCTTCATTCTATTGTGTTTAATAATAATATTTAGTAATATTTTGGTTTTCTGACTTTCTTAAGATTTGTTTTATGACCTAAATGTGGTCTCTCTGTTAAGCCAGATAAGTGTGGAATGTTATTTCAATTTTAAATTTTAAATTTTTCCTTTTTTTACTTATTGTATCCATTATTAAAAGTCAGGTCTTGGATTCTAGTATTATTGCATATTTGTGTACTTTCTTTCTTCAATTCAGTCACCATTTTCATGACATATTAGGAGTTCTAAAGTTCTGATTTTGGTGAACTATAACACCATTCTTTTTCTCTTATGATAAATGTTCCATAGCTCCCTGAGTGTCTTTATGATATCGTTTTCATTTTTTTTGTGTGTGAAGCTATTTGTAGATCTGCATTTTCCCAGGATTAACTTCTGGTTTTAATCTATTTGATTATATGCTTTGTAATATTTCCCTTGTATCTGAACATTTTAAAAAGCAACTTTCTCTTCCAGAGTTTGCTTTCTGGATTTCTGCAAGAACAGAACACCAATGATCGACTTTAGAAATTCTAGGTACTCTTAAAATGTTTCTGATCTCTTCTGCCACCTGGTGTCTTCCTGTGGAACTGTAATTATAATGTGGGGCTGTCCTGTTTTCCTCTTCTGAACTTCACTGGCCCTGCGAGGGCCGGAACACTGAACTCGTGGTTCCTCTTTTTATTCATACTACAAGGGAGGAGCCTAGATTTCTTTCTGGTTGGGTGCATTATCTCAAGTAATTAGAGGGACACATAGAAGAGGGAGAATGTCATAAATTTTCCTTTTTGATTTTCTACCGGACTGGGTGCTGTAGCTTCTCAGCTGGCCTCTAGAGTTTTCATTAAGAAGTTTTGTGTTAACTGGAATCTGTGTGGGAGACAGAGGCCCTGGAACTTCCTTGTTGACCTCCTTACAGGCATCACTCTTTCATGGTCTTTTCATTAGTAATATTTTAAAATTTCTGTGTCTACCAATACAGTTAGTTGGTGTAGGGCCTTGCATAGAATTTTTGATTGGTTGCCATTTATAAATGTTGATGAAAGTATTTCAGGAAAATGAACTTGACGGCTGCGAATAAATCAGAGACTAGCCACCTAGAAACAGATGTATAATATGGTTGTGAAGCTGGAGATTGTTTCTACTTTTGTAGAGTGATGGAGGTAAAGGGAGTGGAGTGAGGAGGTAAAGGGGCAGTTTCATGTAAATAATATCTGTGGCAGAAGTAGAGTAAAGGTCTTGTATATATAATTCCTTCCAATTATGCTATGGTAACTAGCAGCCTCTTCCCACATTTTCATCTGCTTTTACAACCCTTTACATAATCAAGATAAGTACATATTCATATCACATCCTGAAATGCTCACTCACTTTCAAAGGAATGAATCTTATACTTGTATATTTGCCTATGTATACAAAGTCATATTCAATTATAAAGTTTGTATTAAATCATATTCTATATCTTCACTGCTACCAAACTACCTTCTGATTCTTAATTTTTCTGGGAAGCTCCTAATTTTGCATAAGACCTCACTGAATTCTCACGACGTGAATATGTACAGCTCACCTTTGAAGGCGTGTAGAAAAAACTGTGTGTTATTTCTCTCATAGTGTCTCCTCTAAACACTGCCTCCTCAATGATAAAGACTTTTTTCTCACTCCCTTCCTGATTCAAGAATGGGTGCAAGATGTGTTTTACACATATGTTAGTTAAACTTTGTGGGTCAAACAAGATTTTCTCTAATACTTGCAAAAATGAGGTAATAATTTGATACTCCATGAAAATAAAAGTTAAAAACTTATCTTTTTCCAATGGTCATATATTTCATGTCCAAAATTTTGCAAAAAAAAAATGCTATTCTTAGCATTAATCCCCAATTTATAACCAGATACAAGTAGATTGCACATCCATATGATGGAATACTGTTCAGCAATTGTATGTATACATTTCAAGTCACATTCAGTGAATGATTCAAGTTCAGAAGACGACTGCTGTACCATTCCATTGTACAGCATTCTAGATGGGCAAAATTATAGTGTTAGAAAGCAAATTAGCAGGTGCTGGGGCTGGCGGTTGGTGAAGGAGTTGATGACAAGGGGATCACATGAGGAAATGTTTGAGTTGATAGAATACTCTTTTTAGAGACAGGGTCTCGCTTTTGTAGTTCAGGCTGGCCCTGAACTCACTATGTAGCCCAGGCTAGCCTTGAACCACAGAAATCCTCCTGCCTCTGTTTCCTGAGCACTGGACCTATAAGCATGAACCACCATGCTCAGCAATACTTCTGTATCTGAATTACGATGGAGGTTACATAGTTCAATATATTTGTCAAAACAAGGAATTGCCCACTAGAGTGAATGTCATTGTAAATAAAGGTAAAAAGCAATTTAAAATGTAAGTTCTAGCAGAGTGTGAATTTATAGCAATCTGGGAGGCTGAGGCTGAAAGGTCATAAGTTCCAGCCCAGTCTGAGCAATTAGTTGACTTTTATTTTATCTTAAAATAAAATTAAATAAATTAATTAATAAGTAACGTAGACAAAATATATCATATAGCCCTACAATTTTATTTTAAATTTCTCATCACTATGGCTTTTCATGAAGGTTTCATAAAAAATTAATTATGCAACAATGAAATTTGTCTAATTCAAATATAACTAAACGTAATAAAAGTAATATTTTCTAAAGAAATTGACTAGAAAAGAGAAACTTAATTTCTCACTCATAGCTTAAGGAAATAAAAAACAATAAAAAAGAATAAGCAAGCAATTTATTTCAAATGTGAACAGAAAATTGGACTCGGACTTTTCAACAATGCTGAAGCTGCTAGGATTTTGGTGACTCTTAGAAATGGACTAAATGCCTTTCTATACAAAAGAATGTACATAATTCTTTGGGGCGAGAGACAAAATATTATGGTTTGTGTCTAGTTGCCCACCTGAAGCCTTATGCAGTCATAGGTGGGACTTTCTTGGGGTAGGTGAATGTTGAGTATGTGGTACTGGATTTAAGGGCGTGCAGTTGCTAAATCAACTCACTGGTTTGACACCAGCCTAATCCAAATAGCTGAGAATACAGAAAGGGCAGGAAGAAGCTGTGAAGGGCCTGGCTTTGCTGCTTTCTGCCCTCTGCGAACTGTTTCCCCCCTGTGATACCTGTCTGCTATCTGCTCTGCCTGGGAGCCACCCCGTGATGGACTGCAACCTCCTCAAACTGTGAGCCAAGTAAACCTTTCCTCCTTTAACTTTGAGAATTCTATATTTTGTCCCAGAAATGAGAAAAGGAACTGAGACAACTATTGTCACTGTATTTTCAGAAAGTCACTCATGGTGGACCCACAGACTTCCGCCTGATATTTAAGTGGTAGTGGCTTCATGACACACAATAATCACTTGCTTTTGTAATATTTTTACTTTGTCTCATACAGAGACCCTAGGTATTTAATCTTTTCACCTTTTAGTCCCATCAGAGGATAAGGGGATGGAAAAGGAGCCTTCAGCTAATCACCTCTGTCATCACATTATACTTGTGACGTGTTGGATTGTTTTCATCCTTAGTTTAGAAAGCAGTAGATTTATAGTTTGTACTTATAAGTCTATAGAAGCCAAAATAATTATGTATTTGTATTTATTCATTTACACCTTTAGTTTCTCATATTAGAGAAACAATACAATATTTACACATCCATGTCCTATTTATTTCACTTATAAGTATGTCCTCAAGGTACCTTAACTTGAGTACAAAGGACTCAAATTTATCATTGTATACTGCTTAGCAATATTCAATTTTATTAAAAAAAACCCCAGTTTTATCCAGTTCCCTGATTCCAAGAGTTAGCTATCACAAACTGAGCTGCTATAAACAAGGGTGTGCATATGTCATTTCATGTATATACCTAGCAGGGGAATAGCCAGGTCAAAATAGATTGTTACAAAAAGAAACAAATACTAATACAAGGTTTGTTTTCAACTAGAATGAACTATTAGTATAAATGAAACAAATTAGCATATCCATGAAAATATTTTTATAACAGTGGAATATGTAATTTGGAAAAGTATTTTAATTTTTCTGTTTATGAGTGAAGATTATGTGATTTTGATTGTTAATTCTATTGAGATGTTGTCACACTGATTTGCATGTATTGAGCATCTTTGCACTCAAATGAATTCCATCTGATTATAGTGAATTATCTTCTTAAAATGCTGTTGAAGTCATTTGGGTAGTATTTTGTTGAGTACTTTTACATTTATGTTTATCAAAAATACTGGTTTGTGGTTTATAGGGCTGATCATGAATGAATAGAATGTTATATTTAAAAAGCATAATATAATTTCTGATATATTGTATTTTTGTTTGATTTTAGATTACTTAGGCTTACAGTGCAGGTGGGCTGAAGATGTGACTCAAGTAGAATGTTTTTTTAGGAGGAATTTCTTTATAGGGAGAAAGCTGTAAGTATGGCATACAGATAATGTGACCTGTTGGAAATAATCCTGGAGTCACAGGTAGAAGAGCTGCTCTTTCTGGCTGAAACTTGCCCTGTGACATTTGAAACAGTAGCCAAAGGCTGGGTGAAGAAGAATGGATACAGTTGTCTGACACAGACAGGTTGTTTGTGTAGATACCTATTACTGTCAGCCCCCAAGGCCAAAGCTCTGCTCCTAGGCCTTGATGGATGGCTTTTGCTTGGGCCTGGAAGGAGGGTTTGAAGCTGATTCTGAGCTATTACAGAAGAACATATTCTTCTGGGTCTCATCAGTCTTGCTCTAATCAGTATACTTAAATCATCAAGATTACTTTCTGTTGCCTGTTAACTGTACTAGGCTCCTTATAAAATCTTCACTTGGGAGGTGTTTTAGTTACTCCTCTGTTATGGGGCTGAAGAGAAGTTGGTGGTATTTCCTGACGATGTTGCCAGGTAAGGAGACTCCATATTTAGGTAGGAATTTGAAGGAAAGAACTGAAGAATGAGGAACTGTATGAAGACAGAGGGTCTCATAAGGATGAAGGATGGGAGTTTTGAACAGTGGTTCAAAAATGGAGAGATTTCTAAGTGATCCTGGAAGAATTTAGCACCAAGAAACAACACAAAAAGGAAAATAAAGGGGAAATAGGAAAAGAGATAAGATTTAGGACTCTCCTCCTATGGCCATGATTGGTCAACAAACAAGCAATTAGTATTATTAGCTAAAGGTTTCTATTCTTCCAGATTTTGCTTTAATAGGTGGTATCAAGACAGGAAAAATATATACAAGCAAACTTTCAAGGATCTCCCATTCCAGGCAGAAAAAAGAAATGATAGTTGCCTATCTGAATATTAGGATAGGCTGTGCCTTCCTGTCGGGTATCAGATTAAATATCCAAACACTAAGTGATGCATAGATTAAGAAATAGGAATTTTCAGTTTAAGGTGCCCTGGATTTGTCAGAGCAGGTTCTGGTTTATGGAAGAGTAGAATTCAGTGTCTACAAATGGATAAAAAGTAGAGATCGTCAAGTGATGGGGATGGGACTATAATGATCAATGCCACAAAGCAGGGATGTTGGCATTTGAATTACTGAGGTACAGAGTTGTGCAGGTCTCATTCTGGTCCTTATGTATGACTAGCCTTTTGTATACATAAGGGCAGGTGTTACCTTCTCCCAGGGCAGTAAGATGGAGACTTATATCTGAAGTCAGAAAGCACTAGTCCATTTTTCTGGCTAGAGGGAAATGTACAGAAAGACTTGAACTGTGTATTGTTCTATGATTGGCTTCTACTTCTATGAGTTTTATAGAGTGTAAGCGTCTGTCTATCTGTGTCCATCCCATAGGCACACATTGGCCAACAGCAAAATGAGCCACTGTCTTCTCTTCTCCTGCTTATGTCATGTCATCCTGTGATATTTTTGTCCTTTAAGAGATGTTATTCGAAGAACACAAGATAATTAGTATCTACTTTATCTGGACCTTACCTGGGAATTCAAACTCCCCTTTCCATACACGAACATTTGCAGATACTCACATATATTGTGATGTGAATTTGGACCTCTCAAATAGTCTTCACAGTCATGAAGATACTAGATTACTTACATTCATTTTGGTCTCTTTGAATCAGGTAGATGGATAATGCAGTATATTTTTATTTAAAGGGAGAATACCACAATGTACAACCATGTAAATTATCTCATATATCAGGACTTTCTTACAATCTGAAGTTTAGTAAAATATAGTGGAATTTGGATTTAGCACCAAGTAAAGTCTGGTTTCAGATTTTGAAGTTATAGCCTTAGCTTTAAGTATAAATGAACTTATTGCATTGTTCTCTGCAAAACAAGTGAAAGTATCCCTCAACATTTCCCAGGATTATATAAAAGTAAATATAAGGAGATTAACAAAATATATGATTTACATAAAATATTATTTTTCTTTTATTCTCCATTCTTTCTTCTCCTATTGACAGCATACCATGCTGTGTTATGTTTAGGGAAGTAATTCCACTGCAATTCCTCTAACATAGTTTTCTCAACACTTCCAGGCTCACTTTATATTTTTCTCAACTATTCTTTATCTGTTTCTCCATTCTGAATCATTCTAAAAATACAATATGTATGAAGTACCCATCATTATGTGTCTCTGGGGAAACTGATGAGCAACATATTTTTCCTCATTGGATGTTCTATTGGGATATAGAAATATGATCCAGTGAGAACATATACTATTATAAAAATATGCATAAAGTAATGTTGGAGGACAGCCAGTACACTTTTTATTGTACAGAGAGTCCTGGATAGTTATTACAGATTAAAAGACTCTACTAAACTATATAATATTCCAATTTGTCACATGCCTGTTACTGAAATGTTCTCTCTTTATTATTTCCTATTTTTGTTTCATTTATCCCATATTATGGAGTGCTTCCCACACCTTTTGCCATGCTCAAAAGTGATCTAAGGTAAATCAATCCATGAACATAGTGAGGCCATAAGAGGGAGAAATTCATTAACTTGGATTAATTCTGCCACTTGGCACAACTGGCTCAATCATCAGGAGAGGAAAGGAGAAGTTAAGATTTGCTCCAGTATCTTTACAATACCATAAAATAGCTCAAACACTCATTGCCCCATCCTGGTAACAAAACAAGGTGAGTCTTAGTCTCTCAAATATGTGAAATGAGGAAAGAAGGAAAGAAGAAATGAAGGGGGGGAAGGAAGCAAAGGCAGAATTATTTAAATTATTCCTATACAGGAAATGAAATAAATGCCTGATATTAAAAGGAGGTGATAATCCTTGATTGAGGTACAAGAGCACCTCTAGATACAGTACCCTTTCCAGCTTCCAATAGGGACATGTGGCGTAGGATGACATGAGTGACCAGAGTGGCTCTTACATGCTTCTCTGTTATTTCTGGAGAAACTTCTACAACTTGGACATTTAATCAAAAGGCCCATCTGGTTGTAACTGTGAAAACTGCTTTGCTGAAATGTGTGAATTCCTGTGATGTAATTCTATACACATTTCTTAATTGAAGCCAAGACTTCTCTGGAGAATAATGTTAGAAAACCCTGAGCAATTGATACTTATGACCTGGAAATGCTCACAAACCAGAGACAGCAAAATGGGCCAGAATATAACAAGAAGAATATAAGACACTGGAGAAATATATGATAGTTCTAATCATAAGTAGTGATTAGATCAAACATTTTGAATAAAGCTACGCAGTTGTGTGATTTACTAAGGATGTATTAAAGACAGAATTAACAAAAAATGACAAATATTACCACTGATGTATTTCATTTCAGGGTTCATCCTCCACTCATCATGTTAACTTTCAACAACACTACATCCTCCTCTTCCAGCTTCCTCCTCACCGCCTTCCCAGGACTGGAACTTGTCCATGTCTGGATCTCCATCCCTGTCTGCTGCCTCTACACTGTCGCCCTCTTGGGAAACAGCCTGATCTTGTTCGTCATCATTACCAAGCGGAGTCTCCACAAACCCATGTTCTATTTCCTCTCCATGCTCTCCGCTGTTGACCTGTGTCTGACCATCACAACCCTTCCCACTGTGCTTGGGGTTCTCTGGTTTCACGCCCGGGAAATCAGCATTAAAGCTTGTCTCATTCAAATGTTCCTGGTGCACATCTTCTCCTTCCTGGAGTCCTCGGTGTTGGTAGCCATGGCCTTTGACCGTTTCATGGCTATCTGTAACCCACTGCAGTATGCCGTCGTCCTCACGGACACGATGAGCCTAGTGATTGCACTAACTGTATGCATACGGCAAGCAATTTTCTCTTTCCCCTGTGTGATAATCTTGATCAATGAGTCTTTCCATGGAGGTCAAGAACTTGCACACCCGTTTTGCTACCACCCCGATGTGATCAAATTCTCATATTCCAAGGCTCTGCTTGACAATTTTTGGGGGATGTTTCTTCAGCTCTACCTGAATGGCACTGACTTGTTGTTCATTCTCTTCTCCTATGTCTTGATCCTCCGAACCGTTCTGAGTATTGTGGCCCCCCCAAAACAACAGAAAGCCCTCGGCACTTGCGTCTGTCACATCTGTGCTGTCACTGTTTTCTACGTGCCCATGATCAGCCTGTCGTTAGCCCACCGATTTTTCAGTTCCACTCCGAGAGTGATCTGTAGTACTCTGGCCAACATTTATCTACTCTTACCACCTGTACTGAACCCCATCATTTATAGCTTGAAGACCAAAGTGATCCGCCAGGCCATGACCCAGCTGTTACAGTTCAAAAGTTTAAGGGGCACCAAAGTGCAGGGACTTAGAAGAAGGTGGAATCAAAGGGAGACAAGTTCCAGCATGTAAATTGTGGGGATGGGATTTGGGGCAGTGTCATGTACAGACATTTTGGGGAATGAGGCATTTCCAACTGGATTATCAGAGTGAGAAGAAGAGAAAAACTTTTCCTTTATGAAAAAGTTAAAAAAAATCTACAGTTCAAATCCCACCAGATTGTGTATATATGTCTCTAAAAATTTTAAAACAAATATATGGAGTGTAGTAAAATCATTTTTAGCCTAGTGAACAATATATCTGTTTTAAAACAATAATTCCTTGACCAGAGATAAATTATAATTTCTTTTTGCATTCAATTGAGTAAGATGTGCTTTTCTCCTTGAGATCAAAATTTTGTTTTTCTCAGGGGATAATGAAGATTTTTCTTTGAGCTGGTCAAAGGAGAAATTACACGGGTGTGCAAAAGCACACACATAGAAACTCGGAAAATCTTGCAGTCTGTTTTTGGTTTTGAGAGGCACTTCCAGAGAGTCAGTGGCTATAATTCTATCTCTTCTTAACCAAGTTTTTTTCATATTGACAGTGTTAGTTTTATCAGTATAATTGCTATTTTGTATGTTTCCAGTAGGTTCAGAACAAAGTTGCACATTATCTTTTGTTAGTTTCCGTCATCTACTATTTTAATATATTTCTAATTCTGATTCTAATGCTGTTATTCAGTGCCAACTTGGAGTTGGGGGTTGCATCCTTTGTCTAAATGAGCCTGCTGGCTTACAGCTCCTGTCACTAAAGAATTGCAGGATAACTGATGCTGTCTGGAAATCTCAAGACTGTTTTTATTGAGCTCTTACTCTGTGAAGTACTAATCTCAACTACAGAATCAATAAAGCAAATTCACATTTTTTCATTTGTTTATGAAATGTTATTTATACTCAGGATAATTGTTGTCTGACCACAGTGCAAGAAGCAGGTGTCCTGATTTGAGGCCCTGGCCTCCTCCCCCTTCACCGTTCTCTTCTTCCTTGATAGATAGAAAATCCTACCAGTCTCACTCTCTGCTTTGTTTGCTTTAGTTTTCTGACAATCTGCATTATTCTCCCAAAACACTGATGGCTTTGTGACCCTGCTTTGCTGAATACACAATACATGTTTATTAAACAGTTACCAACAATTAGTCACATATTATTCATAATTAAGTAACTTGTGTGATTTTTCCTTGTGAGACATCACTGGTGTTACACAAACATCTTAAAACATTTCAAATGGAGAAAAACTGGTGTAGTAGCAAACCTAGAAAGGAGTACATATGGAAATAAGTTTGTTTTCTAGTTTCCATCTCAAATACTACTGTCAGAATCTTTTCTGTTTTTGTGCAGTTTGTGGGAATTCTTTGCAATTCATTACACCATAACTTAGTGTTTTGTATTTCAAGTTTCTCTTCTCATATTGCTCCTTAATAAGAGCCTCTTTGATCCTGTCCTCTTTATTTAATATGGAAAAAATCTCCAAAACAAGCAAAAAGTGCAAAAGTTGCTGCCCCAGGACATATCTAGTTTCCAAACACTTTATGTAGAAAAAAGAATTAAAGAAAGAAGAATTCTTTTTTAGACTGACATTATGTTAGTAATTCCCAAACAAAACCCTCAGGTTATTCATAAGGGACAATTTTAGGAAGGAATTTGAAGAGTGGGATGTGTCGAAGGTGACTGTCACAGAGTTGGGCATGTTACAAGTCCTGGGTGAAGTTCCTTGGCCTTTTCTGATGACATCAGTGATGCTGTCACTTGTGGAAAATTTTCCCTGGTTTTTACTGTTCATGATTTTGATGCAGACACCTCTGTGTTTGACCAAAGAAGTGGGCTTGTGCAGCAGCTAAATATAAATACTAATTGCACCACTGGAGTTCTGCAGTAGCTAAATAAAAAGGCTAATGGAAATGACATGTGAGCTGGGAATAAGACACTTTTCCTTAGACAGCGTCACAGTGAGCAGACTCTGGCCCTTGTGGAACGGATATTGCAGAGCACACTCCTCTCAGCACTAGAACATGCCTGCATTGGTTCTTACAGAGATCTACAGTGTTGTGCGTTACTTTATTTGAGGACCTCAGAAGTTCTCTTTTGTAAATCTGCTAACCCCTACTAGTATGTCAGAAATTTAAAATCAATGAATAAAACTATTTCGAAATTTTTTCTGGGCAAGGGAAGTAGCTTAGTGGTACAGTGCCCAAGTTCAATTTCTGATACCAATTTTTTTCTCAGTTTAGTGCCCAAATTAATTGGTCAAATAACTCTATAATGAATCATTGTGAACACATTTGTGGTCACTGTTTATTCTATGTCATATAAATATTGTGTTTGAATATAAATAATGCTTCGGAGGCGGCATGACCTTTTTAAAGTACAAAAAATTCTAAAAAAAAATTGAAGGTTTTAGATGGTCACTCATGTGAATGCACAATTCTCCTACTTTTATGATGGTTAGAATTTAAAGCTTTCTACTTCATGTGTATTAATCTACTAATCCATATGTACTTTTCATAACTTAATATGTAACCTACCTACTTCATACCAAGAGCATTCTATTGGTGTGCTTTGTTTCTATAGTGGAAATTGTAAATAAGATATGGATTTATTTCTTATAATTTCTAGTCATATATTTTATGTATTTGAATATTTTCTAATTATATCACATTTAGCATATATATTTGAAATTTGTGAATATATTAAGAAATATAAAAAGCTATTTAAAAACATGAAGATAATTCATAATACCACTAATAAAAGATTATGTATGAGTTGATATTTAAAATTTAAAAAATTTTTTGACGATCATTTTTTACTCTTTGTGTTAGAACTCAGTGTATTTTACTTGGGGAATATAATAATTTATTTGTTCTCCCTACCTGTATAGAATACATAAAATCAGAACTGTCTTTTATACTCCAGTTAATTGTTAACACCTGATAGATTGCCTGGTAAATACAGCTTTGTTGTGAATGGTGGGTTGTGTGGGTGCAATACATTACATAATATTTACATCACAGTTTATATTACTTTTTACTATAATTTAACATTTCAGTAACTCGATATGTCATACAAATAATATTTGATAACACCATTTATTATGTTTTTAGATTCATAGAAATAAATTATTAAATTTGGAAGGAAAATAATTGTGAATCTAATAGTGACTGAATTTTCAGATTAAGAATCATATGGCTGTACTGGGCACTTAGCTCAGTGGTTTAAGATTCTGCCTCACAAGTGCAAGGTCCTGAGTTCAGTCCTCAGTACCGTGTACCACAGTGCAGTGCATGGGGCTCATGACTGTAATCCCAGCACTCGGGAGGCAGAGGTAGGAGGATAGCTGTGAGTTCAAGGTTAGCCTGAACTACAAAGCGAGACCCTGTCTCAAACAAAAGAGAATCACAAGGTCTGGATTTAGATTCAATCTTTGAAAATTTTAGAGCTCTACACCTTTAGAATGCTTCAGGAAACTTTACTTTTCTCATGGACAGAATGAGAGGTGGTGATAAAATTTATTTTCTCATGCTCTTGGGAAAGCTAGAGTTGTTAAGAGAAGAGCTCAGTGCCTGACAGCTTGCAAACACTCAACGGAGCCTATATCTATTAGTTTCCAAATTATAATTACATGAAAATTATTTGTATAACTCACTGCATTTTTAAAAATTCCAGATTTCAATTAAAAAATTCAAATCTTTATTGGTGCATTATATATAAAAATTGCTCCCATATAAATACTGTTATTGTATTGTATTGTAGTAAAATTCAGAGCTTTTTTGTATTCAATTTATTTTAACTTATTTATGTGTCACAAAATATCACTTACACATATATAATATTTAAAATATTCTCTCAGTATTATTTTCCCAGTATCATTTGACTGATGGATATGTTTTGCTACATATTAAGATCTTTTTTAACTATGTGTTTTCATATCAGTAAAGTACATTGAAATATTTTTTCTTTTTGTTGCTCTTCATTAATTTATTGAACAAATTAGACAATTTATATCACTTAATAAATGTTATGATGATATTGACTTTAATCTCAGTTTTTAATTATTTATTTGTCATAAGCTCCAATATATTCCATTTTCATGATTATTTTGGTAAGTTCCCAAAATGTAATTGCAAAATTAATGGGAACTTATGAAGACTGTATGACAATTGATATTTTGAAAACCCCATAGCTATATTCAATTCACTCTTCTGATCCAGAAATGAAATTTATTGTCATGTTATGACTCAGGCTCTTTGCAAGATGCTGACTTGAATGTATGAATTTGGGGTGAATGTGAAGAGGAGCACAGACATTCTTTCTTGTTTCTCTTAGTCTGATATTTATGTCATTACTAGTTTAATAGAACATAAGCCACTTTTGAGGGGAACTTCATTGACTTAAAATCACTAGTTACTCCACACTGATTATAACAGTAGGGTTTTTTATTTTTCCAGATGTTGATTTCCCTTGTAATTTAGCATCACATTTTAAATTGTTCAAGTTTTTTTTTTGTTGTTGTTGTTGTTCTGAACCATCCCTCTACCAAATAAGTTGGGAAATTTATTAGGCTATTCACCATGTATCAGTTTTAAGAGCTGTGCAAGTACTGGGGCTATGCCAATAAATTTAGTCTATATAGATTTTGTGGAAACAATAACAGCATCAATAAAATAGCAGGAGGAACACACAGGTGGACTAAATATTATAATGTCTTAGTTCATGAACGTTTGGGTTCATCAGGAAAGAACCAAGACAGGGTCAGCACGTTCCTTCTCCCACTGTCAGGCGTTATCTACTCTGGGTAAGTTTCTGGACAACGAGAAGGCATTTAAATTCACCTGAGAACCCAAGAAGTACGATGATTTAGTTAAAGAACGAACAATTTTCAAAATTGTTCTTTGGAATATACATAATTTTAATTATTCAATTTATGCAGGCAGTAAAACACTCAAATTTATTAACAATGGCTTTCTCACAATTCCTGCACAAAAGTTTAAGGCTTGGCTTTCTCTAAATACTACTACTTCTACATTTCTCTAGTAATAAATCATAAAAACCTAAAGGCTGAAACAGAAACAAAGGAATTTTAAAAAATAATCTGAGAAACCCAATCATCACCTGTTAGTTGTTTATTTTTTAAAATATGGAACAGTAGTGACTTTTTATTACATGATACATAGTTATTTTTACCAATTTGAAATCATTTATTAATGTATCTGTCTATATCATAATGTAAAAAACTCAAAACTCTAACAACCATGAAAACCATTAATTTATAATAAATATTTTACAGCACATAATCAAGATTAACATTTTCTTAAAAATCAACATATATGTTACTGTCTTAACTACTTATCAATAACACACCAATCCTTCTTTTTATAGGAAATATGACTTGGATCCCTTGAATATATTAAAGAAAAAATAATATTTTAAAAAATATTAAATGAGTTTATTATAAAAAACTCAGATGAGTTTACTATCAAAATTCAAGAGTATAAAAGCTCTAAAATAAAAGGAATGGTTTGGTTACTAAGGAAAGGTAAAAAGAGATTTCTAAACTGCTCTTCCTTGACAATGGACTTCTTTTACTTACATGGGAAATCAAAAGTTCCTAGAATTATTAGCTGACATCCCTCAAAAAATACAATATGCCTGAGAGAAAGGAAAGCAGTGATTAGAATGTCATAACACATCTTAACCTTCCACTTCTCTGTTATTCATTATCTTAAAGCAGATAGGATTTATTTTCCCCTACAGTATTTAATGTTTGTGCTAAAACATTGTAACTAAAATGCTCTTATTAGTGATTTAATTCACAGTGCATAAATACTATATAATTGTCCCTATCAATACCTATGCCAATCCGAGGTTTCCAGACCCAATTATAGTACTTGAACAATAAGTTGCACCTAATATAAAAATGATTAAAAAAGATAATGGATCATCAGTAACATTTTTCTTAGATAGGTATTGTTTTCTTTCCTGATAGCCTGGTTGATCCAACTCCATATTTTCCCTCAGAACTTTACTTTATACCTAGTTTACCCAAAACTTTCTGACGGATCTGCCTTGTTTTCACACAATAAACAATGTGGTTCATGAGAGGGGGCACTAGCAAGAATACATCAGCAATGAGGATCATGGCCATTGGGGACTTGTGCTTGCCAAAGCGGTGCATGGAGGCCAGAGCAATTATGGGCACATAGAAGATGAGCACAGCACAGATGTGGGAGACACAGGTGTTGAGGGCCTTGAGCCGCTCTCTGTGGGACCCAATTCCCATCACAGTCTTCAGGATGAACACATAGGATACAGCGATGAACAGACTGTCTGACATCATGCAGAGGGCAACGAAGAAACCATAGAAAAAGTTGACTGTGTTGTCTGAGCAGGCCAATTTCATGACATCCTGGTGGAGGCAATAGGAGTGAGAAAGTAGGCTTTTCCTGCAGTATGTTAATCTTTGCAGAGTGAAAGGAAATGGGAGTACTAAGAGCATGCTTTTGATGAGAAACACCAGTCCTGTTTTGGCTATCCTTGCACTTGTTAGAATGGAGTTATATCTCAAAGGGTTGCGTATGGCCAAAAAGCGGTCAAAAGACATGACCAGGAGTACCGAAGACTCCATGTCTGTGAATCCATGGATAAAGAATTCCTGAGCAAAGCAGGCATTTGGGGAGATTCCTGTGGCATTAAATGCAAAGATCCGCAGCATAGTAGGGAGAGAAGAGAGGGACAGACCCAAGTCAGAAACAGCCAACATAGAAAGGAAATAGTACATGGGTGCATGGAGGGAGGGCTCAGTCCCAATCACAAAGAGGATGGTGCAGTTTCCCAGGATGGCCACCAGGTACATGACGCAGATGGGCAGGGACAGCCATACATGCACATGTTCCAGACCTGGGATTCCAATCAGGAAGAAGGTGGTGATCTCGATTTCAGAGGAATTGAGACTGTGCATGATGAGTCAGTTTCAAAGCAATTAACGATGCTTTGTGAGGGTTTATTTTCCTTCTTTTAGCATGTTTCTCTTGAAAGAAATAAAGCACAGCTGTGAAAAACTCCAATATCAAGAAATAAAGAAAAGAGACTTCTCTTACAGAGAATGCAAAATGTCAGATAATGTTTATTGAGAAGGAGAATCTAGGAGAACTGATGTTTTAGGTATTTTCTTGACCTATGTTTCTGTTGTGTCCTCAATTTTTTAAAAAGTCCACCAAGAAAAGCAATGATTTGTAAATTAACTCTATTTTACAAACTGTTGTTCTTCCCTACTTTTAGTCAATGAAAAATAGTATGTCATCAGAATAAACTAGACAGTAACTCATTTGTCTGGTCAGAGTGTCTGGAATTTTTTTTTTTTTTTTTTTTTTTTTTGAGACAGGGTCTCACTTTGTGGTTCAGGCTGGCCCTGAGCTCAGCCTCAAACTCACACAGCAATCCTCTTGCCTCTGCCTCCTGATTGCTGGGATTACAGGCGTGAGCCACCACACCCGGCACTGTGGTATGTGGTACTGGTTGCTGCTGGGTGTGAATCTCCACGCCCAGTATGGCATGTGGTTACTGAGGAATCGAACCCGGGTCCTTGCACTTGCAAGACAGGCGCCGGAACCACTGAGCTAACTCCCAGGCCCCCTGGACTTTTTTTTTAAAGAAAATTGCAAGAAGTATATTTAAGAGACCAACAAAAGCTTTTCTTGAATTTCTAGTCTTTTTATCTAAATGATTCTTAGGCAAGATCTTGAATATTTAAAGCTGATTTAACTCCAATGATCTCCAAAGGAAGCAGTGTAGAATAAGGACATAAAAATATCATTATTATTGGCTATTAATCTCTAATAAGAATGAAAATCCCTCTTTGTTATAAGATAGCATATTGCAGAATATCCATGTAACATACAACACATCTAATATGTTAGGATACTATATGTTATCCAACATACACTCTCACAGGTTTAATGTGGCTCAGTCATCTAAACTACAGGGTAGCAGTGGTGAATATTGAGGTTAGATACATGTCATTCTGAGGATGAGGGGGATAGGCACTTTCTTGATCCTTTTTCTCTTAATATCTTAGGTAAATGTCCTGGAGCTGTGAAGCTTTCATAGAAAATTCAAATAACCATGCATTTTGAGAGGTTTTTTTCCTTGTTGAGTTAAATGTATCAAAGATAATGAATCTTCAAATTATCAAATGCATTCTCATACATTTTCCTTGTTAAAAGAATATTGACTCTGGAGGATTCAGAAAAAGCTTTTCACTTTATGAGTCATTAGGACAAATTTTCTTCTAGAGGAGTTTATGGCTGGAAAACAAGAATTAAAAAGTGGTAATAATCTGACCTGAAAATTAGTCACTATTTTTGCCTCTGTAGTGCAGAGAGGTTCTTCCAATTATTGGCCTTTAACAACTTTATCCCGGAGAACTCAGGAACAGCTAAGTCTTCCCTTAGGATCATTACAAGCAGTGTGCGTGAACCCTTACTGTAACTTATTGCACTATAAAGATATTACAGAACCTCTATGGTTCTGTAATTTTTGTTTATATGTCTGTCTTCTATGGTAGTCAGTGAGGTCATTCAAAACTGCTCGCATCACAATGATCTTGATATCGTCAGCTCAGCACAATTCAGTATACATTCAACCACTATTAAGGCAATCATATAAAACTGAATTGATTTTCATTTAAGTGAACTTATCTTTGGAATTATTATCTGTTCCTGAGTGGGTGATAGTATTTTCCTTACTGTTAGCAGTAGTTTAAAAAAGTGTTATTTATAAGATATTAAAGTAATTCAACCTGAGAATAATAAATGAGATATGTGTAAAATATAATTCTAGTATTGCCCTCAGCCTTTATAGACATCATATGTAATGCATAAAGTCATTTTCAATGTTTTTTATGACAAAATTGCACAAAGTGAGAGAAAAAGGGACATGGATTTCACTGGTAACGTAACATATAGAGCTAACTCTGAAACAGTAATGGTGAAGGTACATTATCAATATCTGTTTAGCCAGGTCAGTATCTGAGGAGGAAAAGAGATGGCTGGATTGTGGCAAAGTGACTAGGTAGAAAAAAGCGAGGTAAGGTGTTCTTAAAATGATAATTTAAATAAAAATCATGAACCTGGGGAACTCTTCCTAAGACCTAGTTGTTTTCAAGATTAAATTCATATAGTCCTATTTTTGAAATAAGTATGTTTACATTTTGTGAGAACTTAAAAATATAATTTTAATGAGGACTGTTATGGTATTGTTGATGAAAGTGAGATTGTAAAGTAGAATTACCTTGAGGGTGAGTGATAGAGTTGTCAAATTCCTGCATCAGTCTGGCACATAATAAATTTCCAGTTAGCAATAGTTATAATCAATGACTCCAGTGAATTTATTTTCAAATACTGTGTCTTATATGGAAACATTATTTTTTTTAATGAATTGATTTTCTCGTGAGAAAAACTTAACTTTTATTTCTAACAAGAATTAAAATTCAGCAATGTTCTCTCTTGGGTGGTACCTTGGATTTCTTATATTAATAATTTTACTTAATTATCAGATTATCCTTTTGAGGAAAGTCCTATTGTTAATTTTTTAAAAAGAAAAAGTTAATTAGTAAGGGAAAATTGGAATGAAAATTTTGGTATGGCCCATTCCTGTGATGAATGCCAAATGCTACCTTATATTTTATCTTGCATTACATTCTTCTCCAGGTATACCTGGCTTTTTCTCTTTTTCTTATTCTAAAGTTATTCTTCCCATAACTTGAAATCATAACATCATTCTTTTCCAAGACAGGCTTTTCCTCCCATTCTTGTCTAGTGATGGAGATTCTGTTTGTTATTAACAGGCTGACCTCTGGACCTAGATGTCTGCTTCTCTATTATTTGCTTAGGGAGATAAAATTTTATTCTTCAGTCACATAAGTAGCTCTACTTCTCAATCCCTCTCCAGTGTAAAGTTTTCAGCCTATTATTTAGTTTAACTGTGCATTCAGAATGGATAATTTCAGAGATGGGTTACAGATAGGTGAGCTGTGCCAGTACAGAGAATGGCTAAATGAAAATTTAGTTCCTTTTAAATTTTCCCAGCTCAGTGTCTAAGTTAAACATTCCTATTGTCAAGAAAACATTTCCATGGTCATCTTTCATTTCTTGTTGCAATCAATGTTTGCTTGTTTTTCAGTTTTTATTCCTTTACACATCTAAACTATTCCTATGCTAAAAAGTTGAAGCTTCTATTGCAATCATTCTTATTTACAGACCTGTCTTAGTTCCAGTTATTAAAGCATTCATATTTCAGGTACACTTCAGGAGATAAAGTATGTTAAAGGAAAATATTATGCTATGGTCCCTTTCACTTACCTTTTAATCAAACAAGGAGACAAAAATGCGTGTAGGCTAGAACCTTTAGTGCCATATATCTGTTGGCCAAGACCGAAATCTTTAGACTACAGATTCCTTGGTGAGCCCTCTGAGTTTTGCTCTCATGGGACACCAACTCTTTAAGCCATTACCTTCCATAAACAAATAATCTTTATCAAGAAATCTGAAAAGCTCCTGAATGAACTTGTTTAACCCCATAGTTTTAGCTCACTGGTGCCTACAGGCCAGGAAAAGGTTAGACTGGAAGGGATTAAAGCTTTTGGAGAAGTGAACACATTAAACTCATTCTGTCTTAGAGATTAGGAAAAGTGGGTGAGGCTACAGTGAAATGATTTAACTCCAAAGTACCAGTATATGACACAAATTAGTTCTCATTTTTTCCTACTCCCACACCCACCTTACAACCCTCCTGTCTCCTATGTACATAAGCTTTGTTTCCTTTTTTTCACCATCACATTTTTTTCTTTTCTCTTGTTATTTATCCCTACCCTTTTCCTTTTGAATATTTTCTATTTCACAATATCTATCATACTTTATAGAATTCATTTACATCTTCAGATTCTCATATCAGAGAAAAGATATGGTATTTACATATCTGTGACCTATTTATTTCACTTATGAGGATATCTTCAAGGTATATCAGTTTGAGTGTAAATGACTCAAACTTATCATTCTTTATGGCTGAGTAGCACTCCATTTCACAAAATCTCCACATCTTTATTCAGTCGCCAGTGGATGGAAATTTTGGTTATTTCCAAGATTTAGCAATTGCAAACAGAGGTACTATGAACAGGGATGAACATATGTCACTGTGATATGAATCTTTTAAATCTTTCATATATATCCCTAGCAGGAGACTAGCAGGATCAAACAGGACCTCTAATCCTAATTTTTTGAGGAATCTTCACACTGATCTCCATAGTGGTTTCATCAGCCTACATTCCCACTTCAGTAGAAAATGGTTCCCTCCTCTTCAGAGCCTTGCCAGGATTTGTTGCTGGTTAATTTTACAATAGCAACCATTCTTTGTGGAGTAAGATGAAATCTGTGTTTTTTTTTTTTTTTTTTTTTTTTCATCTGCATCTCTCAAATGACCAGCAGATATTGAGCATTTCTTCACATAGGAAGAACTGACATCCTAACAATATTAAATCTTCTGATGCTTAACTATGAAAATGTCTATTTTTAATTCTCAATATCTCATTTTTATTTATGTCATCAGAGTTTTGTGATTTTCTTCATGTAAATATTGTGCAGATTTTCTTAGGTTTGTACAAAAGTCATATAAGTCTTGAAAGAACAATAAAAATGATGTAGTGTTTTAAATTTAGTATTTCATTTGTCCATTGCTGATACAAGAAAACAATTGGTTTTTATATATTAACCTGATAAGAAAAATTTCTGCTGTAACCTACTTTTACTTCTAGGAATTTGCCTATTCCTCTTGGCCTTCTACATAAATAATCATGTCATCTGAAGAAAACACCAATTTTATTTTTTTCTCCTCAACCAGTATGCCTTCTATTTTCTTTGATGTGGTAGTAGAGCACATCTTTGCCTTTTGACTGGTCTTAATGAAAGTCTGCATTTATCATTAACAAATATAATGTTAGCTATAGAATTTTTAGTAGATGTTTGTCAATGTGGGGAAGTTCTTCCTTATTTCTACCTTACTAGATTAAGTGTATGCTTTGAGAATTATAAAACATTGGCTATTAATTTGAAATTTTATAGGTCTATATTCTCATCAAAATAAATAATGTTTATTTCAATGTTCATCTAATAAAATTTGATTAAAGTAGATCATAAGATGTATGGAATCACTGGGAAACAGTTTTTTGGTTTATAAAGTGATTTTATGAATATTTGATACTCATATATTATTTTCTCCACTTTTCAAATGATTAAATGGAAGTAAAGAAAAGCCAAGTGCTGTGGCTTGGAAGTGAGTCTAAAGTGTTTTGATTTGATTAGTGTTAGTCTGTTATTTTAACTGTATTTCTCAACCTGTATGAATGTCATATTACACTTTCTCACAAATTCTATTGTTTACCATTCATTTTCCTCACAGTTTGTTCCTTAAATTATAGGGAAATCTGAGTATCCAACTATTAATGTCCTTGATCCACTCTTTTCTGTATAGTCATTGGAAATTCCCAGAAGAGCCTCTTTTTTAAAAAAATTCTCTTAGGGCTGCACTCCTAAGGAAAACAACCTAATAGATTTGGATAAAGTGGAGGTCTTTTCTTTGAGAGACTTGAGCAACTGGCTTGGGTAAGTGCAAGGAGCTAACCTTAAAATTTTGTTACACAACCTAGTTCTTAATAAATGACTGTCAAGTAGGAGAGGCAATGACTTTGGTGTGTGTACATGTGTGCGTATGGGTGTGTATATGTGGTAGATGGTACAGTCTTTAGGTTAAATAGAAACATTAGTTATAATCTTCACATTATACTTGCCCTTAGTTTAGAATTATGTGGTGGGAAATGAATAAGACACAGTAAAACTGCTCAATATTTATTTTATTTGCATTGTTTTCAAATTAGCAGATGCAGTTCCATTTATAGGCTGTACATATTTCTTTCAGTAAATATTACTTAGAAAAAGTAAGTGCTATTAGTTCAAAGATGCTTGTCATTTATAATATTTTTCAGAGTTATCCTCCACTGAATTACAAAATATAATATTAACTCTGATTCAAATTTACATTAAGAGGAACAAAGTTAATTTCAAGTATGTCATACAAGTGCTCTGGAAGACATGAAATTTTTTTTCCTGGTGCAATTTGAAGTTTAAGATTTCTAGAATGAAGTTAACTTGTCATGGTAACTTTAGTCTTCCAGGGATCTTCCTTCAACTTTTACTATTTTTAAAAATTCAATTACTAATTTTATAATTTTTTATTTATAAATTTTTTCAGAAGGGACACTAAATGTGAGGGTAGTTTGTATTATTATCTTGATATTTGTATTTCTGTTAATTTATGCTGTTTATTCAATATTGGGTTATTATCGAAATCTAAAAATGTAGCAAGAAATTCCAAGATTGAATATCTTGCCTTGGAAAATACAAATCCTGAACTTTCAACAATGCAAATCTTAAATGTTAAGTTATATTTAATTTATTATATAGAGGGCTTTTTAATGTTTGCATTTCAAAAGGAAATTTAATTATTTGAATATTTTAAGTTTAGAATTTCTTTAACAAATTGTACATAGTGATGAGATAAAATAATTCAATCTAGATGAATAAGGAGAACATGTGCATTATTCTACTATATAGCTTCAAGCTGCTCCTTGAAATAATGATAACGTGAAGTCTGACCCATAAGTGCTTGAACTAGGAAAATTACATTTAATGCAAGGACTAATATATGAAAAAATAAAGACACCTAACTCAGATGGGTGTATTCACTGCTTTATTTCTCAATTCATTCTTTTTGAAACTATTGTCTAGCATTTATAGATGTTGATATGCTTAAAACTGTTTGTCACCATAAATATGCACAAACATAAGTCTTCTGACACTGCATTAATTTTACATAGCAAAAATGATGTCCAGATAGGTTAAATAACTTGAAACTTTTCAGAGAAGTGACACATATGTACACAAAATGTCCTGTTCATTTTTGTGCAATTCTTGAGTGCATGGATTTACTCATCTATGATGTGTGCATAATGACAGTTTACCTCCTCTAACATTCAGGAGAAAAGAGTTTGGGTATTACCAAACCACTTAATGTTTATCAAGTTTTTAAAGTGATAATTAAACTGTTATTTGAAACTTACATCCATGAAATTCTGGAGTGTGGTGGCAAAAGAGGGTGTAGGAGTAAATAACAAGGGGAAAAAGAATGTGACAGTAATAAAGATAAAAGGAAAGAAAGATTATATATATGTGGTGGGGGTTGCAGGGTGGGGAGAAAGGGGAAAATGATAATCAAGTCATGTTGTATTCTGGTACAAACTCTCAATGTTGAATGCAATAATTATGTGTATTCATAAAAACCTCCTAGTATTTCTACTTTCAGTGCTTTCAATTAAAGCAGCTTTACTTTAATATGTTTTGTATATTGATCAAAAATTATGAAAACCCAATTTAAGATAAAGAAGTAATATATGAAAGGATTTCCTATCACAAAACTGAGATTGAACCAAAAATTTAACTTCTTTTTGTTGGTGTGATTTCAGATCTGGCTAAAGAGCTCACATTCCCACATGCCTGTTCTTAACAACTCAGAGGTGAAGGAAGCTTTTTCTTCTGATTGGAATCCCAGGAATGGATTCTGCCCATGTTTGGATTTCCATCCCCATCTGCTTCTTGTACCTTGTAGCTCTCATGGGCAACTGCATCATCCTCTTTATCATAAAGACGGAGTCCTCACTTCATGAGCCCATGTATTATTTCCTTGCCATGTTGGCTGCTTCTGACATGGGTTTGTCCCTCTCCTCTCTTCCTACCATGCTGAGGATCTTTTTGTTCAATTCTGTGGAAATTTCACTCAATGCCTGTTTTGCTCAAGAGTTCTTCATCCATGGATTCACTGTCATGGAATCTGCTGTACTTCTAGTTATGTCCTTGGATCGCTTTCTTGCCATCCACACTCCCCTACGATATAGTTCTATCCTCACTAACAAGAAAGTTGTGAAAATGGGACTAATCTTAGCCATTAGGAGCATCCTTTTAGTACTTCCATTCCCTTTTACCCTGAGGAGATTAATATATTGTCAAAAGAATCTCCTTTCACACTCATACTGTCTCCATCAGGATGTCATGAAGCTGGCCTGCTCTGACAATAAGATCAATTTTATCTATGGCTTCTTTGTTGCTCTCTGTACTATGCTGGACTTGGTATTGATTGTTGTGTCTTATGTGCTGATCTTGAAGACTGTGCTCAGCATTGCCTCTCTGACAGAGAGGCTGAAGGCCCTGAATACCTGTGTCTCCCACATCTGTGCCGTGCTCATCTTCTATGTGCCCATCATCACCTTGGCTGCTGTACATCGCTTCGCTAAGCACAAAAGCCCCTTTGCTACCATCCTTATAGCAGATACCTTTTTACTAGTTCCACCCCTGATGAACCCCATTGTGTACTGTGTGAAGACTAGGCAAATCCGTGAGAAGGTCTTGGGGAAGCTGCATAACATATGTGTGAGATAGAAACTAATATTGTATAAGCAGTAAATTGCCAGCCAGTAAATACTTTATGCAGTGTGTTCAGGGACATGATGCACACATGTGCAGATGCACACATCTGCAGTGTGTTCAGGGACATGATGTCATCATCTAGTGAATGGCTGGAGTAAAATGAATAGAGTGCAATGCTAGGATAGTAGAGAATTTTTAATATACTGAAAATAAAACCTAAACTATGAGAAATAAAAGAAAAATGATATCATTTATAGAGGCTCAATTGATGTTTTTTAAGAGAAGAAAATCTCATATGTGATGAAGCCCTTAAAAATGGATGAAATATGAGAATACAGATATTCTGTTATCATTTATTGTTTCACTGCCATGTTTAATCTTTATACTATCAAAGGGAAACAAAATAAGAGGACATAGTAACCATGTAAGATGTTGTTCTGGTAGAAATGGAGCATGTAATTTGGCAAATACTGAGTGATAGCTCTGAATAAATGAATTAACTAGGTATTGGAATATTAGGAGTATTAATAAATCATATTTAGGGGCCATGAACAAGAGGGCTTGATTTGGGAAAAATGAAGAAGCCATCAAAGGGGACAGTGAAATAACTATGCTGTGATGCTTTGACTTTAGAGACAGGCAGAGAGAGAATAAAAATATTTACCATTTTTGTTATTGTTATACAATAAACACAATTTACAGGAAATTCATAAGTTCTGTTAGAGAAGTAACAAATGATTTTAAACTTTGATTTGATTGTTTATATTTTCTGTTATATAGTGTTTCCTTGTGACTTTAAAAAAATGCAACCCTTCTAACAGGCTTTTTCAAATTAGGTTATTTTTATTAGTACCTATTCATAGTGTGTGAAATTTACATTCACAATGGGGAGTAAGTACACATACATAATACAGTTCATTTATTTTTTCCTTTTAATCCTCTGCCCCTTCCAACTCCTTCCCTCCTAGTCTAAGTCCCTTTTCCCTATTTTCATTTTTGTTAATATTAATAATCTGAGCTAGTGTCCATGACACATACTGTTTACATTCACAGAGATTGTTAGGTTCTTATACATGGCATATCTGGGTGTGGCGGCACATTCTATGGAGTAGATGTAGAAATACACATATATGTTTTTTCCCCCGGCACTGGGGATCAAACTCAGGACTTTGTGCTTGCCAGGCAAGCAGTGCCACCACTGAGTTCCATCTCTGCCCCCCAGTAAATATGTGTTTAAAACAATATTTAGCCTTTGAACAATGAAGAGCCAACATTATTAAGAAATAATTCTCATATGCTTTTCACTCATTGGTTCCATTGTTGCTGTCTTGTTTATATTTAGAACTTTACCATGATTCTCAGTCATCCTGCAAGCAATTTAAATTTTCCACATTGAAAATTCAATACATTTCAGGGCCGGGGAGTTAGCTCAGTGGTTCCGGTGCCTGTCTCTCAAGCGCAAGGGCCCGGGTTCGATTCCCCGGTAACCACATAACAATACTGGGTGTGGAGACCCACACCCAGCAGCAACCAATACCACATAGCACAGTGCCGGGCGTGGTGGCTCACGCCTGTAATCCCAGCACTCGGGAGGCAGAGGCAGGAGGATTGTGATGTGAGTTTGAGGCTGAGCTCAGGGCCAGCCTGAACCACAAAGCGAGACCCTGTCTCCAAAAACCTAAAAAAAAAAAAAAAAAAAAAAAGAAAATTCAATACATTTCAATCTTTCAATTGCTATATTTGTTAGCCAACTGTAACTTCCAGTCTCTGGACATGCACCAAAGCTTTTCATCATTTAACATTTGCTTTTTCTCCTGCATCTCACATCAATATTCTCTGTATAGCACCTCAATGGAACAAGATAAATACAACTTTCTGTTACTTAACTTCTACCTAAACCTTTGTTTATGGTGTGTTTTCTAGCAACAATGTTGTATTAGTTTTGTGTCAATGAATTTTAAGTTATCATAAATTTAGTAGTTTAAAACATTAAAGATATATTATTTTACAGTTGTCCAGATTAAAATTCTTACCTAGGTCTTACTGGAATATAATCACAGCATGGGCAGACATGCCTATGTTTGTTTTTTTGTGGCAAAATAATTGTGTCCATTTCCTTGGCTTCCCCGGCAGAAGAAATCATCTGCATTTATTGGTGATGGATCCTTCCCCTTTCTTCAAAGCCAGCAATATTACAGTACAGCTCCTTGGCCTCTCTTCTGTAGTCACATCCTCCTTTGACTACAGTTTACAAATCTAGGTGAGGTTCAAAGTAGGACTGATTGCTTCACTGAATGACCATTTGAAACTCAGTGAAGATAGGGGATGGAGCCCTATGAAGGTTTGTTCCCTTGCTGGTGATCGATAACTTCTCAGTTAGTGCTTTCAGATGTTGACTGAGTCTGTTGGACAGAAACCTGGCATCTGGTTTTCCCATGCAGTCTAGGCTTCCTATCAGTATAGTAGCTGGGATCCAAAAAGAGTAATAAGTGAGATAGGAATAGAAGTGGAATACAGTGAAGAAGCAAGGGAGAGAAGAGGGAAGGAGAAGGTAAGAGGGATAGAGAGGGAGAAGCAGAAGGAGAGGGAGAGAGTGACTCAAAAAATAAACAGGGTCATTTGTACAACCTTGAATTCATTGAGGTAGTTACAAGCTTTAGATATAGTTGAGGGGAGAAATAAATTTCATTTCTTGACATAGACTGACAAGATTTTGTGTTGCACATGTTTGTTGAACCAAAAAAAGTATCCTTTGTTTGACACATGAACGATATTATAAAGACAAGTAAGAGTACATTTAAGGAGTATCTCCTAGACTTGACCTCTTCAGTGACAAAAGGCTTGAGTTACCCGGTCTCGAATCTGTTTGGTCTTCACGCTATAGACAATGGGATTCATAACAGGAGGAACTAGGAGATATACAAAGCCCATGACCACCTGGACCAGATGAGGTACCTTCTTCCCAAAGCGATGAATGATGGACAAGCCAATCATAGGAGTGTAGAAGAGAAGTACGGCACAGATATGGGAAACACAAGTGTTAAGAGCTTTGAATCTCTCAGTCCTGGAGGCGATGGTCAGCACAGTGCACAGGATGAGGGCGTAGGAGAGGAGGATGAGCAGGGAGTCGACACCCACCGTGGAAACAATGACAAACATGCCATAGATGCTGTTGGCCTTAATGTCTGCACAGGCCAACTTCATCACTTCTTGGTGGAGGCAGTAGGAGTGAGATAGCACTAGAGAACCACAGTAGGTAAATCTTTTAAGCATAAAGGGCAGTGGGGAGATGAGGACTACACTTCGGCCCAGAGAAGCTAGACCAATTCGGCCAATGACTGTATTGGTGAGAATGGAAGCGTAGCGCAAAGGATGACAAATGGCCACAAAACGGTCAAAGGCCATTGACAATAGCACAGAGGACTCCAGGAAGGACAAACAATGAATGAAAAAGAGCTGGACAAAACAGGCGTCATGGCCAATATCTCGTGATCCAACCCAAAAAATGCTCAGCACTGTAGGGAGGGTACAAAGGGACAGACCCAGGTCAGTCAGAGCTAGCATAGACAGGAAGAAGTACATAGGCTCGTGGAGTGAGGGCTCTGTCTTAATGATGAAAAGAATTGTGCAGTTTCCTAGGATGGAAACCAGGTACATGAAGCACAGTGGAATGGATATCCAGATGTGCATGTGCTCCTGCCCAGGAATACCACTTAGTAGGAAGGTAGAGGACATGCCGCTACTGTTACCCAGGAATCCAAGCGTCATTGTATGTAGAGATAAGAGTAATTTAGATGCCCATCAAAATCTTGAGACTGTGGAAGTGCTGTTAATTGCACCTGGTAAGCAAAAGAAAACAAGTCAAAATCAAATAGACCTGTACTATCGTTCTCCATGAGGCTATTTACTCTTGTGCTGGCTTCCTCTCAATGATTTTTTGAGATATATTCTAAAAATTTCAGTAAGAAACAAAGACATGGAATTGTAAAGTGATTTTCTAAGATTCTGCAACTTGCTAGAGCCGATTTTTTGAGCTTGGTATTCTACATAAAGGCTATATATATATTTTTTTGTCTGCTATGGCCTCGGAATCACCCAACACCCCTTTCTCTCTGCCTTCTGGATATATTTTGAGACCATATCTCAGTGTTTTACTCAAGTTGGTCTTGAGCTCATGGATTCAGTGTCCTCTTGCCTTAGCTTCTTGAGTAGCTGGGACTGCAGGACTCTGCTACTATGCCCAGGTTGGGACTTGGACTGGATTCAGTGGAAAACATCTAGAAGAGAGGATCCTGGGAGGCAGAGGAGTTTAGTTGCCCTGACTTGGCACTGCGGGTCAGCAGTGCATTCCACCACTGAGGATCATCACTATTGTTCGGGATCTTTTCTCCACACCAAGTTAACCTCTTGAATTCCACTAACTGCTTTATTTGCTCCTTCAGAGTAAGAAGAGAGGATTTTGCTGCTCAATTTTGTTATATTAACTTTACGTACCACCATGAAAAGACTTTTATTGAATACTTCTTTCTTTCCTCTGTCTGGCAGGCCCTTTTAATATTTCAACTTTTCTGTCATATTGTTTTTCTTTATCTTACCTTCTTTTTCCTCTCTTTGGTCTGTGGTGCTTACTTGTATTTTCTGTTTTGTTAACTTTATCAGCTAGACAGCTTTTAACCCTAGATACTGGTCTGTGCTTCCCTTAGCTTTCTTTGCTATTCTGCCATAAAAGCCTGTTGCTCTTCTCAGTCTAACTTCAGCAAGAACTAGAGGTTGTGTGATGATCATCTGTGATGCTGATTCCTAAGTGCTGGAGTCAGAATCAAAGCCCTGATTCTCCATTCAGGCTGTAACTCACCTTCTCCTGAAGTCCAGGAATCCAGCCATTGTGACAGAGGTGATGTGAGAGACTAGGTCACCATCAGCATAACCACATTCTTGGTCTCCAGGCTGAGTCCAGGAAAGTCCATAAAATCATCAGCACTAATGCTAATGGGACCCCTTCTGTTATGGAAGATATTAAAAACTCAGAAATCTGGTCAGTGGACAAAAGCAACGTGCCCATGTGAGCCTCCTGATTTCCAGAGCAGAGATCTCCCTCCACCCCAGGGACAAACCCCATGGACTCTGATAGCCAGGGATTTGCTTTGTTTACCTCTGTCAAGCCAGTGCTTAGAATGTGCTCAGAATTTTTTCTTACATGAATGTTTTATGTTTTATTTAGTTGACTATTATTAACTCAACACATAATTTACTTCTTTACAAAACCCTAGGGATGGTATCCTAATACTGCCATGTTAAAAATGAGATTAAGGATAAAATTAATAGCATTTCTAAGATCAGTAAAATAAATACACAAAATGAGATCTGAGTTAAGAATGATTTTTCTTTTTCAGAATCCAGGCTCTAAATAGTTGTTCCACCGATAATTCAGGATAAAGTCACAATAGTTGACATAAAAAACAAAGACTTACTAAGTCTGTAAATAAAAAGTTTGATCCTGGCTAATGTAAATAAACAGGGCTGATGAAGTGGCTTGGTAGTGCTGTGCTTGCTTTTCAAGAGGGAGACCCAAGATAATCTGTTGCTTCACAAAACAAGTCACCCAACCAAAATAACAACAAACTTACAAGAATATTTATCTGTCTGTCTGCCATCTATCTATCTGTCTATCATCATCATCATCATGTATAAACCATGTGTGTCTAACTGAAGTTCTCTCTCACTACAAATGCCAGTTACAACATGAATAGCCAGTAATATTAACTCCCTGTTCACTGTTCAGTTGGCCTACTATGCTGTGTTTCTCATCTTCTGCTATTGCCATGACCAGTGGCTACCACATTATTCATTATAATAAATTCAGAAGAGCTGGTTAAAATTACCTGTTAGGAAGAGACATTAATAACAGGATTCATCATATCAAAACAGAAAATATTTTAAAGTAAAGTAACCAGGGTGGAAAAGAGAAATAATTTCTGATGAATATCTATTATTTGCAAGGTACTATACCAGCACCATTGCAAAAAGCAACCACAGAAGATCTTAGAAAAATCTGGCAAGGGTCAAGAATTTAGCTCTGTGGTTCTGGCACCTGCCTTGCAAGTGCAAGGTTCCAGGTTTTAGCCCAAGGAATCACATACAACAATGCTGGGCATTGTGACTCATGCCCACCACCATCAGTACCACATACCACAGTGCTGGGCATGGTGGCTCATGCCTGTAATCCCAGCACTCAGAAGGCAGAGGAAGGAAGATTGCTGAGTTCGAGGCTGAGTTCATCACCAGCCTGAACTACAAAGTGAGACCCTATCTCAAAAACGTCATGTCATAGACTGATACAAACTCTCAATGTTGAATGCAATGATGATGTGTATATACAATGTACCAATAACGATTTGAATTTTAAAAACTCAAAAAAAAAAAAGAAAAAGAAAAATCTGGCACATTACTGCTATAACCTCAAGTTGTAAACATGGCAAGAGAAGATTAGAGATATTGATAATGTACCTAAGGTCACATAACTGGTAAGTGGCTGAGAAGAGTTCACACTAAAACTTCTGGAGCCCCAAAAGACAAAAGAAAATAGGAGAAAAGAAGTTAACAAATCTAGGAATCTGTTTAATCTAACCTGAAGTGGGTTGGGGGCTAAATGACAAAGGATAGAGAGACCTAGCAACAGTCTTTCACTCTTGTCTTCTGTTTGTAATAAGCTGAAGAGAGACTCTTTCCACTTTGAAACTGAGCTTCTCAATGTGAAGGAGAAAGTGGTAAGAAAGGCAGTAGATTTGGAATTAAAAGAAAATCCAGAATAACAAGGTCAAATGATCTCTCTTAGAGGAAATTTACTTTTAACCTATCAGCTGGAGAGATATTAGTAAGGTAAATTTCCTAAATGGTTTTTATTAAAGTTCATCAGCAAATCTACTAAAAGTTTGGGAGAATATTTCTTTGTTCCTGTCCACTACTAATACAGTTATCAAGGGTAGAGGGGGTGATGGAGGGTAGATTTAATGTGCAGCCTTCCTGCCCAGTTGCTCTTCTCAGAGATTTTGTTTTCTGAAAGGATTGTCCAAACATAATGACTTCTAGTTCTATCATCCATACTCTATGGTCACTCAGGGAAATATTATTTTATGTTGTAGAAGAACTTTCCTTCTAGAGAGTCAGGTTGCTTCCCACCTTGCTATCACTTTACTTCTTCAAAGTGACTTCTGACTCTACTTACCTCTTGCTTGAGGGTCAGGTGTAGAGATTGAGCCCTTTATCACATTTCTACATCATGTTCTTTTTCTGTCCAGCTGGCTTGTCTTCCTGGGTCTCACTAATCATAGAAGGGGCCACTCTTTCATCAGGTAACCAAGAAAGTGAATGTGTTTAAGAAAGCTGCAGCTTGCTTTCTGAGCTACTGCAGAAACCTTAGGTCCCATGGAGTCTGCAAGACCTAATTTCACAGCACATTTCACCTTTAGCAGATGTCTTCTGCAACTTTTTATGACTAAAGATACATCTCTCTTAAGTGCTCCAGAACTTCTGGTATCTCTTCTTGGCTCCACAACTGAGCTCTAGAAGCCTGTGTGTGGAAATGACTCATATCAAGGCTAAGCACAGACGCTCTAGTTCGCAACAGGAAGAAGGAAGCCTAAAACTAAAGGCTATGAGTGGTACATAGGGCAAATATTGAAAACCCTGACTTTTATACTGCTACCTGAAGCACCACGAGATCTGTTCTTGGATCTTTAATCAATTCCCTACTAGAAGTGGACCCTTGGGCTTCATCACCTCAGACTTTAGGGATAAGGGACAAAGAGAAGAGGAGAGAGATCTCATAGGACACCTGAATGGGAAGCCCAGAGCACCACGCTCTGATAACTATGGCTGAAAGATGCAGAGACACTTTTGAAGAAATTCCACAACTTTAGGATAGCAGAGAGAGTTATAGCTCAGTGAGAATTTATGTACATTGACCATGAGGGTGCGAGTGTTAGCCACATTTAACTAAATGTGGTAGTTACAAAGTGCTTTTTAGAGAAATATTTTATGTTTTACTTCTAAAATGCCCCCCACCAAGAACTCTGTATATTTGGAGGGGATTGGATTATAGGGGCATAGTTGCTTTTTGTTGAGATGCAGAGTCTGTTCAGAGAAAATGTGCCACTCTTGGCATGGCCCAAAATGCTTTGCCTCCCTGTCTCACTTCTCTTCTTCCTCCTTCTCTCTCTGCTCTCTGTCCACAATGCCACAGTTTTCTGTCCCCCACCATGCCCTCTGCCAGGCCATTCTGCAATGAGTCTAGCTCACGATGGATTGGAACATTAACTAAAATAAAACTTTCTTCCTTTTAGTTGGGGTTATCAGGTATTTTGTTCCAGTGAAAAGGAAAGTAATTAATAGGGGCAGACACAGAGAGGCAAACGCTGCACTCTCTGAGGTAAGGAAAGAAGTGTTCACCAAGTTTGAACAGCACAATGTCAGAAGTTTAAGGTTTTGCCAGAATTTTACACTGACATCTTTCTGGTGTCTGGAGCTAGTCCAAGGGTAACTGGAAAAGGAAGATACTATTGAACCAAAATTTTCTTCTTTGTACAATTCCAGAGAAAGTTTCAGTGGACACATTAACTACATGAGTGTATAAAGTGTTAAACTTCTTCATTTATCTACATATATGTGACAATGAATAGAAATGAATTTACACAAATAGCTATTGTGCTCAGTGTTTGCAAAGAAAAGATTTAATACAGGACACATAATTTATATGATTATTTTATAATATTCACTCAGAAAGACAAATGTAGAGGAGTGCAAGAGATCTAACCATACACAGATTTGAAGAATCCAGTCAAGGGCTTGGGTCCCACAGTGATGTCTTGCATGAGTCCAGCTGAAGACTGAAGGCCCAAGACAAAGTCTTCCATGAGTCAAGCCATCAGCCGAGAGCCCATAGCAGTGTCTCATACTCCTCCGTGTCAAGAATCTTCACTGAGTTAGCCCAAAGGCCAGTGGTAGAAACTAGAGAGCTTGCTCCTTTGGGTGAAGGTTCTGTGTCACCAGGCTGAGGGGTCTGTACTAGAGCCAGGAAGTGATGCTCAATGTGAAGACCAGAGCTTCTCCTGACCAGAACCGTGGCCGCTCTGAGTGACAGTGATCACTCAACCTTCTCCAACAAGAACAGCCGAGTTTTCACCAGGAAAGCCACTCATGCCAGGCTTCGCAAGAAAATCAACATCCCTCCATCTTCCCCTCTAGTTCTCTTTTTATGCCACTGGAAACGATCCTTAGGAGGATCTATCTCTATTGATACATTTTAAATATAAATTATGATCTCATTCTACAAGTACAAATTCCTTTTAGTTTTCAACTATAGCTTTTTAAAAAAAATTACTGTTGACCATTTTTGTTTCTTAGTACACACATGGTTTGAGTCATAATTTACAACTTTATAACCCAACTGTCAAATACCTTGAAATGTGTTACTTTGGCCTACCTACTAACATCTGTAACTAGAGTAATGCCAGGATCAATGTAAATGACTGGAATACACACCTGATAGAAGAGCTGATACTTTGTGGATACTCAGTGAACATTATTACTAAAATTGTAGAGTGAACAGGACCAGTTTTCCAAGACTAAGCCTAATTTATACTCATTGTTTTGGCTTCCCAACTAGTATGGAATATGTATCAGCTTTTCCATTTTTACAAAGTAAAATGGAAGCAAAATACTTCACAAAGAATTATAGATAAAGTAAAATACTTTACAAAGTATTATAGATAATTTTGTTGAACTTATCAGGGTAGGTTTTAGGCTTCTACTTCCTGCTTCAATATTCTGCTGAAGCCTCACCTCAGGGCATGTTAGATTCATGTACAATGATTATAATTCTCAATTTGATACAATTTTATTCAGTTACTTTTCTTTATTGAGTTTATTGGTACAGATTAGATATACATTATGACCACATTCATCTTTGAGAATTTGTTGATACGTGATATATTTTTGTAGGTGAAAGCCAGGCTTTCACTAAAGTTCAGCGAGGCTCACTCACGGTGACTCCACCTCAGCCAAAAGCAGGGCTGCCTCTTCAATCAATCGACCCGCTTCTGTGCATTCTTTAACCAGTCAGCGACTGTCCCCTCTTGTATGTTTATGCCCTCTACCCTTTACTTTAAAGGTAATTGAATTTGCATAAAAGACAGAACAATTTTCGGAATGCTCCCCAGAGTCTGCGTGGTGACTCTGAGCGCTCACCCTCCCAGTCCGGACTCCGAACCCGATCCTTGGCCGCGTACCACCCCGATGCTGAGGACGACAACATATTTTGATTCTTATTTTTCCTATTCTCTTGTCCTCCCTTCAACCCCTCTATCCCTCCCATATACATAAACTTTGTTTCCAGTTTTTCCTTTTGACCATCAAATTTTTAAGTCTTACGGAGAACCACCGATGTCTCCTCTGTTTTTCTTTGTCCATTTTCAGTGCAGTGCTATGTTACTAAAGCAGGCAGGATGCTCACCGACAAAATGAAACCCACCAGTGTATGAATTCCCACAAACATTTTACATGTTCCAGGTTCCATTGGTGCTGAGAAATGTATTTGACCATGCTGGCCTTCCAGATACTTTTTTTTTTTTTTTTTTTTTTTGAGACAGGGTCTCGCTTTGTGGTTCAGGCTGGCCCTCAGCTCAGCCTCAAACTCACATCACAATCCTCCTGCCTCTGCCTCCCAAGTGCTGGGATTACAGGCGTGAGCCACCACGCCCGGCACTGTGGTATGTGGTACTGGTTGCTGCTGGGTGTGGGTCTCCACACCCAGTATTGTTATG
>PVIR01001169.1:0-134466 GCA_004026965.1 Petromus typicus | reverse complement strand
GGAGGCGGAGGTTGTTTGGGTAGCAGGTACCGCCGCTGCGTCTTTTACTGTAATACTCTATCACGTCGCACCTGTAAAGCAGGCTCTCAGCCACTCGCCCCCTCCCTTGAACCCCCAAGGGCGTGTGTGGTCCAGGTCTTTCCTGTGCGTTGCAGGACTTCTGACAGCTCTGGTGCTTGTCCTGGAAGTGCCAGTGTCTCCCCAGGAAAGGCCACGGGAACCCACCCATGGGCCCCTCGACCTGCAGTTCCCCAAGTCCACACAAAGGGACAGTGCCAACCTGTCGAGAAGGGTCAGGCAGGGAGGGCATCTAGGCATCGGGGCTCGGGTTCTGTCTCAGGGAGATGAAGGCAGTCAAGGACCCCGCGGCGCTCTGGCCACTCGGCGCCCTGTCCTTGCTCCTGGGCATCCCTCGCCTTCCGCACGCACTCCCCAGCTGAGAGGACACTGCAGCAGTTCTGGGTCCTTTCTCAGAACGAGGTACCTCGTGTCCCACAGGCTCCTCCAGCTCTGTGTCCTCAGAGCCCAGCCCCAGGCTTGGCAGATACAGTGCTGTTTGTTGGCTCATTGAGTGAAGACTGTGTATTGCTGTACTACAAAGTCCTGTCATAGTAAATTTTCAAAATTCACGTCTTAGTTAAATTATATTCTTACCATATCGGATAAACACAGCACATCTTGAGTCTAAACCCTGGGAAGCGTGTCCTGATGTGTAAAGAATGATGATGTAGACAGGTAGCCTCGGAGTCCAGTAGTCCACTGACACTAAAGTATATGAAGGATTCTGTGAGAATCGGTGATACGGACATTGGCATGCGTGAGCTGTATCACTTGACATCTCTGGAGCAGAGAAAGGGACTACCTGTCTTGGTCTCCTGCCCACCCATCTGCCCCTGTCCACTCATTGCGCTTCCTCCTCTGAATGCGTGTTCATCCTTGTTCCTGGGAACCCACCACTCTTCTCAGAACCTTCAGGGAATTCGGTGCTCATTCTGTTTCCAAAGGGCAGCGAGCTGTGAACACTGGAGGGCCTCTCCGGGTGCAGTGGACGTGGAGGGAGGGCCTCTCCGAGCCCTGGGGGGCGGCGGACGCAGAGAGAGGGCCTCTCCGGGTGCAGTGGACGTGGAGGGAGGGCCTCTCCGGGCCCGGGGTGCAGTGGACGCGGAGGGAGGGCCTCTCCGGGCCCGGGGTGCAGTGGACGCGGAGGGAGGGCCTCTCCGGGCCCGGGGGGCGGCGGACGCGGAGGGAGGGCCTCTCCGGGCCGGGGGCGGCGGGCGCAGAGACTCCGTCTTCATGACGCACGTTGCCCACTGGGAAGGCGCTCTGAGCAGCTCCGGTTCTGTCCCCGACTGGGGTAGGCGTCACACTCCTCCTGGACATGGGCCTCACAGGCCTCTGGCGGGAAGCTCTGCTCTGGAGCGCCTGTCTGGCTGGAACCTGGTTAGGTCTTCGTGGTGAGTGCGGAGCTCATGGGCCGGTTCCATTTCCTTTCTCTCCCCAGCTTATCTCCCATCCCTTGGCTCCTCTGCCCGCCCCACACCTGCCCTGCAGCACCCAGCAGACCCAGAGGGCGGGAGCGTGGTGGAGGGGGTGGCCAGGCCACGGGGCGGGGACATTCCAACAAGCGCATGGGTGGAAGAGTTCTGGTGTGGAGCTTTTTGCTTGAAATATGAAGACAGCCTTTAAAAATTCAGGGAAACAGAACCTTTCCAGTGCAAGATGAGGAGGTACAAAAATAGCCTGTGTCCACGTCTTGTAAGAATCCACTTGCTCAGTATTTACTCCGTCCAGCAGTACTTAGTCGACACTTATTTGCTTGTAAATTTGTTGTCTCTATAACAGTAGGCTAGTTAGGTGGAATGTTAATGTTGAGTGGCCCACACAAGGAAGTGAATTTTTAACATTGTTTGAAGGAGGAGGATTCTACCTCCTTGGCCCCCCCAACACCTTGAGGGGGATGAGTCCAGACCACTGGGGCCACCTGCGGAGAGGCTGCTGCGTTCTGGGGGCCACCAAGGCTCTCACCCTCTCGTCAGTTATTGTCCGAGTCCTGATCTTTCATGAATCGGTTCCTAGAATTTTCCAACTTCTATACTTGAATAATTCCATCAGATTTCTCATCTCCTTCAGATGCATTTGTACTGTTTACCCTCTAGTGACAAGTTAGGGTTCATTATCTGACTTTTCTTTCTTCCTTTTCTTTTGGACCTAGGTAGACATTAATGATCTTAAAAAAAATCCTTAACTGAAACCTTTAGAAAGGCTTCTTAAGTGTTTGCTAGATATTTTCCAGGAATAGGATATATTATTTCTCTTTAACACTTAAAAAATCTTGATTTAATGAGTATGATTTAGCAAAGCAGAACCCTGAAGAATGTATTTCCAAGTGTTTATATTAATGTCCAGTGACTAACTGCCAGAGTTGAACTTTTTGAACCATCGCCTCGGACCATCTGCTTAATTCCGAGTCGTTACATCACCTGCCCCCTTGGGTCACTGATTTGTGCTCCTCTCAGACTGCTGAGCTGGGTCAGATCATTTATTTTTCCTACAGTGCACACCATGCCGTGAAGGTGTTTCAGCTGGCAGTGCCACACTAGCTGTGCGGCTGCTCACCTGTGCAGATCAATAGCACCAGCCACACACCTGGGGTGCCCGTCCTCCTAATCAGCGTTTCTGACAAAGCTGTCGGGGCGCCTCTTGTGTGGGGGACATGTGGAGGAAGGCGCACAGTGGGCAGGATTTCTGTAAGGACTGCGTGTTTTGGCCCTTCCAAAGTAGTGCAGGCCCATTCAAAATAGTTTAAAAAACAGTAGGACCCCACAGTGTCTGTCTTAACATTATTTTCAGATATTCAAAAAAATTAGGCGAGTTACATTCAAGTGATCAACATGCCTTTTCCTGAAGCTACTTAACACTTTTCTTTCTTTCTTTGTGGAAAACATATGTTTTATTGGTTGTTTTTGTCTTGGTACATGAAATGGCATGAATGCATGTGTTGTTTTAATTAGTGTCTCTTGAATGACACATGATATTGGACATTTTTTCATGTTGTTTGAACTTCATCTAAGAAGTGTGTATTCATTTCAGGTGCCTATTTTTGAATTGAGTTTTTAAATTGAGAGAGAGGTTCAGTTCTTTGTATATTCTAAATAGTAGTATTTTGTCTGAGGAACAGCTGGAAAAAAACCTTTCCCACTCTGTTGATTGTCTCTTTATTCTGTACCTGATTTCTTTTGTTGTGCAAAAGCTGTTTAACAAGATGAGATTCCAGTTGCTGACTTTTTGCAATATCTCCCCTGCCCTCAGAGTTTTCTCATAAAATCTTGGCCTAAGCCTGTTTTCAGGAGTTCTACCTATTCTCTCTTCCAGAAGATTTAGTGTCTCTGTTTTAATATGAAAATATTTGATCCATTTTGATTTTGGTTTAGTGCACAATAAGAAATACAGGTCTAAGTTTAGTCTTTGGCATATGGAAACCCAGTTTTTCCAGCACCACTTATTAAAGAGACTGTCTTCCAGTGAGGGTGTTTGGCTCCTTTGTTGAAGATGAGGTGGTCGAGTGTGCTGGGGGTTGTTTCTGCATCTTCTAGTCTGTTCTATTGATACGCAGGTCTGTTTGGTCTTTTGTTTGTTCGTTTGCCAGTACCAGGCTGTTTTTATCACAGTAGCTTTGTAGTGTAATTTCAAGTCAGGAATTGTGACGCCCTCTGTTTTGCCTTTGTTCCTCAGAATGGTTTTTGTTCTTCGAGGTCTCTTCTCATTCTAAATGAATTTTAAGAAAATTTTCTCTACTTGTTTGAGGTGTGCTGAGGCATTCTGATTGGGATTGCAAAAAGTCTATACAACAGGTTTGGAAGGATGGCCATTTTCTCTATATTGGGTCTTCCTGTGCAAGAAGAGGGAGTGTCTTCATCTCCTGATGTCCTCTTTGATCTCCTGCTCAGAGAACTGTGGTTTTCAATGTAAAGAGCTCTTACTTCGTTGTTAGATTGATTCCTCAGTAGTTTTGTTCTGTGCAGTTATGAAAGGCAGGTTTTCCTAATTTCTCTCATTGAGTTTGTTATTCAAGTACAGGAAGGCTATTGATTTTTGAGCGCTGACTTTGTGTCCAGCTACATGACTGAATTTGGTTAGATGTGTGGTGGAGTTTTTGCTGTCTTCTATATAGAAATCATGTCATCTGCAGACAATGATAGTTTAACTTCTTCCTTTCCTATCTTTTTTCCTTTATTTGTTTCTCTTGTCTAATTGCTATAGCTAACCCCGTACTTCTTCAAAAGCTTTAGCATGTCTGATTTTGTTTTTGTTTGTTTGGGATTTTTGTTGTTGCTGTTTTGTTTTGTTTTTTGTGATAAGGTCTCACTATGTAGTCTTGCTGGCTGTGAATTCATTGTGTACCCCAGCTGGCCTGGAATTCATGGCAGTTCTCCTGCCTCAGCCTCTCAGATGCTGAAATGACAGGTAGCTGTCACCATGTCCAGGCAGCATGTCTACTTCTCTTTTCAGATGTAAAATGGAGTGATTCTTTGCCACTTCACTGGAGAAATTAGGGCATAGTAGGACTCACCTTGCTTCACTGTGTCCTGTGACTTACCAGGACATTGCTCTAAAGGAGATAGTTCCGGGTCTCTTCTGCAGATCAGAGCCTTGCTTGGCACATGAGGTAGGGGTGAATTTATAAAGAGCAGTTCACTTATTTATGAAAAATGATGAATTTTATTCTTGCTAAATTTGAGCTTTTCCCCAGGAGAATATTGCCATTTTTATATTTCCAGTGGCTCTCTGAAAGGGAAAATATATCACACATTTTAAAAATGATTTTTAAATGATCTCTGCTATTAATGGCAATCTACTGTTATGATATTCATATTATAAAAGTCAACTATTAGTCAAAAATATAGTTTGATGAATGCAGTATATTTATAAATTGAAGATAGTCATTTCATTTCTTCCACAGTAAATGTGCTTTAAACATTAGTTTATTATATATGTTGGCTTGTATTATAAATATTTCCAGTAAGCAAATACAAATCATTTTTATATTTAGCATTTAAAATGTATCTTAACTTGACCATTAAATCATTTATTAAATATTCAATTAAATGGGGTTCTGATCCATTTTTTAAAATTAGTGGTCAGGTATTCGGGGAAACACGCTCACAAGATATTTCTAAAACACAATTCACTTCATTTCTTGTTCTGTGTATTTTGTCAGAGAACGTCTTAATGTAACAGAAATCAGATTTGGTGTGTATTTTTACACCAAATCAAATTGTGCAGGCGCCACCCTCGGCCTCCTCCTGCAAGCTGTCCGGGAGGAGGTCCCCTGTGCCGAGCCGAGCATTGTACAAGATGGGGCTGCGGGAGCAGCGTGGAGGGCGGCCTGGAAACCATGTGTCCTGCACCGGCAGTCCTGGTTCGGGAGTCAGCCCGGAAGAGCTGTGAGTGGCCTCTCCGTTCTGTAGGCATCGACTGTGAGGGGAAGGCACTGTGCTTCCTGGTGGCGAAGGAGAAAGCACTCCGCGCCACAGCAGCTCCCGCTGCGGAGGGGGTGCCGCAGCCGCCCTCGGGCCCGCTCAGCGGGCGCCCCCTGCTCAGGGCAGTTGCGCCTTCCGTGCCCTCTCCTTGCCCAGTCCTCAGCTTCCCAAGTCCACAGGCCGTCTTTATACATTAAAATTATTGAGCTTTATTACTTTAATGGTAACAGTAATCCAGAAATCTTTCAGTCTTCTTTCTCAAACCCAGAAATGAAAAAAGCCCAGTAAAGCTTCCCAGGACTTTCCTTGTATAAAGTGCTGCTTCAGTTCCAAACTTTCCCTGTGCGATTCTGGAGGTGGAGCCGGTGCTAAACCACCGTTTTCCTGAGCACGGAAACCACACTCGCAGGTGTGGGGAGGCCACCCCACCCAACCACCCCTGCCAGGGCACTGTCCACACAGCAGTCACTGTCGCTGAGAACTGGCAAAATGTGAGGTATGGAGCCAGGGCTCATCAGTGCATTCCCTCTGAGACGGAGGGTGGAAAAGTTTCTAAAGATCTGCACCACTGACTTTTTTGGAGAAATTATCAAAATCAGGCTTTTAAAACTTTGATAAAAATGAAACACCTGACAAAGTAGACAACATTTAATCCGTGGGGTTGATAATTACACGTTTCTAACAACTGCTGTTTTGTAAGATTGAGCAGCAAGAGCAAGGATGTTCCAACGACGAAAATGTCTGTGGTTAAGACAGATGATGACCGTCCTGTACAGCTTCAGGTCCTGGCGTGAGTTCATCCTGATGGACAGCCCTCAATCGGTGGGAGAGATCCCGATTCCCCTGGCAGCAGGACACGCCGTGGCATTTGCTTGTAGAACTTGGCATGAGTAAAGTGCTGACATTGAACCACACACAGCCCACTAGCCAGTGACATATTTTATAAATTTTACAAAACAGGCTACTCTTGGTTCTGCACAGCAACAGTTATTTGCCAGCATAAATCAATGTGGCCTAAAATTTATTAATAGTTTAAAATTTTGCAGCTTAAAATTATTTTTATTCAGACAGAAATTGGAATGCATGTTTTAAAGTTAAACTCAAAAGAGGCATTATGTAGTTGCCCTGGGAAACGCTGAGGTATGTGGTGCACAGCGGGGGCGCTGGGGACCCGGGCTCCTTCAGAGCACACCTGAGTTCCTGGTGCAGAACTGTGACAGTGAAACAGGGGTTGACCCAGTTGTGCCAGTCTTTTCAATGCCCTTTTTATCGGCATACACAAACACAAGCCCTGCATGTTGGTTTGGAGAGGGGAGCTGTCTCCTGGCCGCTGCATGGATGGCCAGCCCTTCCAGGAAGCCTCGGAGCTTGCCCTGGGCCAGGTGCCAAGAAGGCGGCTGCAGCAGACTCCGTTCCGGGTGCTTCTGCAGAGGCTTGGGTGCTGAGGTCATGAGATTCCCAGGAAGTCCATGCAGCACCCACAGACCTGCCCACTCATGTTTTCCACACAAGCAGAGATTTTCCCCACAGCCTTGATGTCCCCTGGTGTATTAGTGGACTTTATTGCTCCAAGACAGGAAGTGCTCTCTCCCACAAATGCATATAGCATGTCTGAGGTGTGCTATTCTGCTTTGGATTTTAGTTTCAAGTTGGACAGGAATTCTCTGTCTCATCTCAATGTTCGAGGAGCTCAGGACACCACATTACTAATCCCCCATCAGTCTGTCTGTGTCTGCGATGACCCAGGGTCTGCAGTGGACAAACGGGGAGCAGAGGCTCTGTCCCTGGGAGTCGCTGCTGGCTGCAGACCACATGGCCTTTCAAAGCTGATGGCAACACAGCCCTACGAGGGTCTGATACGTGTGATTGAGATGCAGGGACAGACGTGGCCATTGTGTCACACGGGTAGGGTGGGTATGCCCCTCCCCGAAGCTCCCGAGTGTTGCTGTGGTTTCTGGCATCTCTGCAGGTGGGCGGGATGTCTGGCTGCACTGCAGCACTCAGCACAGTCTTGACTCAGGACTACTATCAAGGTCATCTGGAGGTCACTGAGTCTAAGACTTGTATGTACTTGGCCCAGAAATCTGGGGCTCAGAAGGCCTGGGACCTTCTAGAGGACCAGTTAAGTGGGTGGCAGTGAGCAGCCCGACCTTTCCAGGTTGGCCTATCTCACGGGGTGTGGGAGCCCCCACTGTGTCCTCTTGCCTTCTCCTGGCTGGGCTCCCTTCACTGGCCCAGCCGGCACTGCCGGTGACCACACCCGGAAGGTGGGAAGCAGCTGCCAGCCCATCAGTCCTAGCAAAGGGCGAGGTATCTGGAAAAAACCCTTCTTTCCATCCGTCGTGCACAGACACCCACCCCCTGGTGGGCCCGGGGCTGGTCCTGGTCAGGGTCTGACCCCAGGGAGGCATCCTGGGGACAGTGGCGTCTGTGGCTCAGCAGGCCCTGGAGAGCAAGTCTGCTCCCTGTAGCTGTCCAGACATGGCAGGTCCTCAGCTCTGGGCTCATGTCCCTCACCTGGACTGTCCACTTCGCTGCCACGGGCAGTGGGATCTCACCACTTAGCACCATGAGCCTGGGCTGGTAAGTCACCTGCCTCACAACTGGCGCCTATCCCAGCTGCTCTGTAGCCTCAGCCGCAGATCCACTTGGTCCCCCAGAGTCCGACAGTCCATCCCTTTGGTCCTTGTGGTGACATTTTCACTGCCAGCAGTGCCACCTGGAGGCTGTCCGGTCGCCCCGGGAGTCAGGTGGAGGTCAAGGGCTTGTGCAGGGGGGCGGGTCTCATCCAGAAGTGTTTTCACGTCTTAGTCACTGGCTGCCCCTCCCCTGATGAGGAAGTGCAGGGTATTGGAAAGGTGCCAGGGCCATCTGCAGCTGGCCGCGGGTTTCCCTCTGCTGCTCAGCCCTGCCACCTTTGCCTGTGCCCTGTCAGTCCAGTGCAGCACAACATGTGTCAGGGGCTCGCGGTCACGTCTCCAGGGACCGCAGGCACCTGCAAGACTCTGATAAACACACGGGCCAGGAGGCTCCGGAAGGGTGGGAAAGCTCAGCAGCCTCTGCTCCTCAGTCCTGTCGCGGTTCGGGAGCAGGTGTCCGGGGACAAGTACCCCCCATTTCCGTGAGGCAGGCTGGATGCTTCGTATTGTTAAAAGCATCCTCCCTGGAGCTGTTTCCGTGGAGTGCATGCATAGTCTCTTACACAGCAGTGTCGGGCCCATAGTGGAAGGAGGCCCCCGCCAGTTTTCCGGAAGGTGTTGTGGTGTTCCTCAGGTGCCCCCAGACCTGCGTGCCTGTGGTGGGCTCTTGAAGGTGACTGCCCTGTGGGCCGACAGAGCTGAATGTGCAACCTGAGCTCAAGGGGGCTGGCCTGGGGGCAACTCTGCAGGCCCGCCTCCGCCTTCCCTCCCCGCCTCCTGGCTTCCCTGGGGCGGCGGCTCCCCTCCTCCAGGCCCTTCTGCCAGGCCTTGCCGCCTGGAGCCCGTTGACCATGCACTGAGCCCTCTAAAATCCTGAGCTAAAATAAACCTCTTCCTTCCCTTTGCTGCTGCTGAATTCCAGAAACGAGACAGAGAGTAAGGCACGTGCAAAACACTTTTCAACGCGGCTTTTTAGAGTAGTGTTGTTTAAGATCAGGGACGTGGGGATGATGGGCAGAGATGATGTGGGCTGAGATGCCATTTTCTATGGCCTGAGAGTGCAGAGATAGGACTCTGAGAAGTGGGGTAAATGGGCAGTTAACGTGCCGTTTAGCTTTTCTCTCGAATATCAAATATCTTAAATGAGCTCTGAAGAGGCATTGGACCGCATTCAATTTGCAATCAAATTCCCTTAATAAGATTGCGCAGTGTAGAATTCTTCCCTGCTGATTAAACTGAAAGCCGTAACTCCATGTTACCCAAGTGTGGGTCCCGGCCACACTTGACGTGTGCAGAGCAGTGTGCACCTGAGCAGCGGACTCCGTGGTGCTTGAGAGCAGCATGCTGCCCAGTCCAGATGTGAGGCGGTGACACCCCCAGACACCAAGCCTTGACCCCCCGGGAGAGGCGCCCCTGCCCCACAGCCACGTTACACAGGACTTCACCACACACCTATAGTCCCACAGTCTGTGAGGCTGAGGCAGGAGGGTTAGCACAATCCTGTCTCAAAATGAAAAATTAAAAGGGCTGGAGATGTAGCTCAGTGCAGAGACTGTGGGTTCAGGCCCAAAACTGCCAAGGGAGGGGTGTGGCGGAGAGAGACAGAGACAGGGAGAAAGAGAGAAAGAGGCTGCACTAAACTGCCACTTTCTGGACGCGAGTGGCGGCTGGCTTGGGACCCTCCAGCAGGAGCACGTGCTGTCCACACCATTCCGGAACCTACCAAGCGTTCTTACTCAAGTGTGTTGTTTTGTGGTACTGGAAACTGAGCCCAGGGCCTTCCTCAGTCCCCTTTTGAAATCTTTTATTTTGAGACAGGATCTTGCTGAGTCAGTAAGGTGTTCAGGCTCCCGAGCCTCCTGCCTCTGCCTCCACGCGTGCCGTGTTTACGGGAGAGCCCTACCACTTCCGCTAGGTTCCAGCTGGAATTCGAGTTCTCTTATTGCTCAGTACCGTGCAGAGGTAGCTTGAGCTTGATGGAGGCTGTGTGGGAGTCTGCAGGGAAAGGGAGTAAGGTGTCATCTGGTGTCACCTCCCACAGGGGCCCTTAGAGTCCAGGTGCACAGAAGAGTCCGAGGCAAGGAGAGCACTGTGCCTTTGCCTTTGCCCTTGGGCAGGAGGATGTCCCGGCTTCTCCTCGGGCTGTGACTCCCCAGCCTCAGGAGTCTGGAGGGGAATGTGAGAGGGAGGCAAGAAGCCACAGTTTGAGGGCTGCTCAGGGTGCAGCGGGGGCACCCTTTCCCTGCTGGAGGTCGGCAGGGCCAGTCGGTGAGCAGGTCCAAGTGATGGATCGGGAGCCCTCAGAGGTGTAATTGAGGCATTTGTTAAGGTGGTCAGCCAAGCACAGTTCACACAACGCATGTGACACCATTTCTCTCATGAGGTCCCAAGGATGTCTTCTTCCAACTCTGCGTCGTTAGCTGCCAGTTCTGCCCTCCTTGGCAGGCTGAGCTTAGTGACTGCACAGACTTCACATCAGCAGCTAAATGCCCTGTGCTGGGCACCAGCAGCAGCTGTCAGAATGCACGCTTCACACGAATCCAATCAGAGGCATCTTACTAGGTCCCCATCTTCCACTGCAGAAGCAGCCATGAAATTCTGTGTGCCTAACATGCATTATCTAATTTAATTTTGTAGCAATTTTGTGAACAGCTCTTAGCTTCATTTTGCAGAAAAGAAAACTGAGTTCAGCTCCCCCCGTATCATACGAGGTTCACAAGCTTGTGCAGAAAAGACACAAGGCTGAGGCTGTAGCTCTCAGACATGCATGTCCGGGGCTGGAACCCCAATTTGATCTCTTTGAACCTGGTCATGAGGTCGTGGTAGGGGGAACACAGGATTCCGATACTTCAAACAAGGAGGTCCACATTAGTGATTAAAACTGTGTTTGCAGGACAGTTGCAGTTTTATTTCAGGGGTACAGCATGTGGCAGCAGTGTTGAGGAGGTGTCGGCCAGGAGATAGGCCTTCTGCTTGGCATGCCAGAGGGCACTGCCCTGGACATCAAGCTCAAGGCTGATTTACACATGAAAGTTGCTCCCTGGACAGTTTGCAGGTATGATTAGCAGTGACTCTGAGGATGGAACACAGGTCAGGTTGATACCGGGGGGTGAGAGGGGACAGGTCTGAGGCTGTGTTGGCCACTTCCACATCTGTCTGCATCCGGCACCAGCTGCTTCATTTGCTTTATAGAAGAAGAAAGGAAAGAAGAACTGAGGACAGCTGGGTCTTACATCGTTTGCTATGTGTAACTGCAGAAGTGATGTGAGGAAAAGGTATTTTGAAGAGAATCTGCAGTCTTCCTAGACGAGGTTTTAATCACACTAACTGCATTAAACAGTGAGTTAGAAAATCTGAGAGGACCCTAATGCCGCGCTGTGTTTCTCTTCTGAGATGGACATATCATGTATTCATCTGCATTTTCTGGGCACTGCGCTTGTCAGAGCCCAGGCACCACCCAGGAGCGACTGGAGGCGTCGCCTCTCTGGCTGTGCTTCCTGCAGGGGGGTCAGCACACAGCCACGAGGTGAACTGCGGGGCGGTGGAGAGGCTGGGGGTGCTGGTGTCGGGAGCAGGCCCAGCGGGTCCCCGAGCCCACGGCCTCTTCATTCTGATTTCGTCTCAGCTGTCATTGCTTGTGGTGTACCACTGCTTATGGCAAAACCTGAAATCAAGTTTGGATTTTTAATTTCCAGTTAAATATCTTCTGATGTTTTATATTATGGTACACAGCTGAAACGAATGCTGCCTTGTGGTATGTGCAAAAAATTCCCTGACAAAAAATGAGAATCAAGATGTGTCATGTGCTGGAATAATGTTGAATGTAATCATTATATATATATATATATATATATATATATATATATATATATATACACACACACACACACACACACACACACACATATATATATAGTAACAAAATCAATTTTAAAAAAAGAAAATTCCCTGACACATATCTTTATGTTTGGTAAAGACAAAAGAATCAAGTAAGTCGTCCATCAGAGATCTTCAGATATCTGCCAGGCACGTGTGATGAAGGCCTCGAGTTTCCTGCTAACTTAGAGGAGGATCTGTTTAATATTGTGCGATATGTCAATCAGTTAAACAAATAAAAACAAATACAAAATCAGGACATTAACAAACGAGAAATTCAAAGGAGTAACATATACCAAGATGTATCATGAGTAGCGATTCGCTCAATAGCATCTATGAAAGGGACGGCCACCAACTGGCCAGAGAGCTCCTGGCCTCAGAGCTCAGACAACAGGGGTGCGACTGGGCACAGTGGGCGCCACTGTGAAGGGACACACCGCATGGGTGGTGGGCGACCCAGGACCTCGAGACTTGCTGACATACCATAGAAGGCTGTTTCAGAAATAGACACGGTCACATGTGCGCTTCGGAGTGCCATTTGGACAGAATGCATAGACAAGAGTGACAGAGACCTGTTGGTGTGGCGGGACAGCAGCAGAGAGCAGTCGGCCTCCCTGTCCACGTGGGCTCTGGCGTCCTGACCGGACCTCCGCGCCCTTCTCCCCAGCCGCTGCAGGGACACTGTTCGGTCTGGCAGCAGCACGGCCCTGGCCCTCAGCTGGGCTTCCCATCAACACAACAGTCTGTGTTCTGTGGGAGTTTGCATTTGTGGTGGGACGATGACAAGTCAGGGGAAGAAGTGTCCTGCTGGCCCTGGTCAGTGACCGCAGGCTTGGGGCACTCTCGGAGGAGCAGTGCCCAGCACAGCCAGCTGTGCCGGCCCTGTTAGCAGCCACCCTGGCCGGGCACCTCCGGTCACATGTCTCCAGAGAAAAGTCAAGAGGAGTTCCTTGCAGCAGGACTCCCATTTTCTCCCCCAAATCAAAATATTTTAAAATTCGATGAAATTTCATTTAGCAGTTTTATCTTTAAGGAGGGCTGTGCTTTTGGAGTCAAAGCTCATGGCTCCTTACCCCTGAACATTTTCTCCTGCTGGCTATCTCAATAGTTTGTTTGTTTGTTTAAGATACAAGCTTTCAAAGTAAAAGAGAAAAGAGAGTATGTACCTCAAACCCTATGCAGAAGTTCACTAGAAATGGCTGATGTAAGTGTGAGGCCTGGAGCTGCAAGGAGTACTCCTGGGAGAAGACGGAGAGCTGCAGGGCTTGCTCTGGGCGAGAACGGGGACAGTGAAAGAACAAGAGTCAGCGAAAGTAGCGGTGAGACAAGAAGGATGCCATCAAAATCAAAAGCTTCTGTACGTTAAAGGAAAGGCAACTGAGAGAAGAGAAAACCTACAGAATGGACGAAAACGCCTGCAGAGCAAACAGCTGATGAGTGTGAACTCAGTAGGAAGAGAACAAGTAACTGACGGTCACCCCAAGAAAGAAGACCGGTGCCTAGCAGAGGGGCAAAGACATGTGCACTGGTCAGCAGGGACAGGCTCTGGCAAGCCGCCAGCTCATACCTCTTAGGAGGGCGTTCTCGGGGGCGGGGGAGAGGAGTCGGGAGGTGTGGAGAGTGGAACCTCACACTGCTGGCGGGAAAGCTGTCTGGACAGCCCTTATGAAAACCGGTCTGCAGGTCCTTCAGGGATGGGAAGCAGCCAGCCACGTGACCTGCAGCCCACAGCTGGGCGTGTCTCCGAGGAAGTGAGCTCAGCACGTGCACAGCGCTGCGGTCGCCACCGTGGATAAATCAGCGTGTGCACAGAGGAAAGCCGTTTAGCTGTAGGAAGAAGAAAGCTATTCTTGCACAGTGCCGTGGCTGGGCCCAAAGGACACTGTGCCCGTAAAACGTGACCCGCACAGAGGACGACACGGCAGGATCTCACACACGTGTGGGGTCTCAGATCCAGCTGGGAACTTGCGGTGGGTTCAAGGATGGGCAGATGCACTGAGACCAAAAGCAGTGCCATGGTGCCCAGGGTCAGCCTGGCTCCTAAGCCCAGGCAGCGGGGCTTGGACCGAGATGGAGCCCCAGGGTGGGCAGAAGGGTGGCCTTGGTATCCGACTCAGCTCTGTATGTGAATACTGTATTTGGCTGCTGGACACCGTCCCTCCTCACCCCCATCTGGGCAGCGTGCACTCCAGCCTGTAAGCATGGCCATTTCTAATGCTCCAGCAATGGTGGACACCCTGAGGGAAGCAGGTTTCCCCACCCCTGGTACCGGAAGCCAGACACAGGGCCAGGGCAGTTCTGTTTGGTCAGGCAGGAATGACTGTGAAGGTCGGGGGTCGGGGAGACGCGTGAGGCAGAGCCTGTGGCCAACGCATGATGAAAGTGCCTGTGCTGTGTGCGGATGGGACAGGCGGGGCGGAAGACCTGGGCGTGTCTGTCCTCTGCCGGGCCTGGCTGTGCCTCCACATCCAGCACCCTCAGACATCCAGTGAATATTATTTTATAACGAAGTAAGTAAAACAGTTCTACAGTGTTCTTCGACCTTTTGTGCTGACTGCAGGACAACAGAAACCTATGTGTATCGAGGTGTGTTTGGGCCCAGATGATCCTGGCTCCGGAGTCAAGCTAAGAGCCAGCCCCTGCCTGGAGGGCTGGGTCACCGTAGAGCAGGAAGGGGTGAGGGGCTCCCGTCCGGTCAGAAGGGCGACCAGAGGACATGGGGACAGGCTAGAGACCACCCCAGAAAGATCAGGATGACCTCGGGCGGGGCTCCAGGAAGCCAGAGTAAAGACCATGGCTGGACACAGAGCGACTGCGACCTGCGGACGGGGTCTGTCCACAGTGTGGCCCCATCGTTACCATCGGGGCCTTTCATGAAGTCCAGATTGGTTAGAAAACCTGCCTTTTGCTCATGGAAATGCATTTCTCTACTCCAGACATCTTCAGGGTCTGCAAACGCTAAGGCTTTACTGCAGATGGGCCTTTGCGGAGTGGGGGTACTACAGTTTGAACCCAGGGCCTTCGCACTAAACTGTATCCCATCCTACTTTATTGTTTGTTTTGACACCGGCTCTTATTAAGTTGTTGTGTTGCTGGGCCTGGGCTCAGACTTCTGGATGCTTCTGCCTCAGCTCCCCAGAGTGCTGGATCACAAGACTGTGCTGCCACACCTGGCTTAGAGGAAGTACCCTCGAAAGTTGGTGCATACGTGTGTGCAAAATGTGTATCGCACACACGTGATTCACATACCAAATGCTGAAGAATTTTTTGCATTTGACATAATTTTTAAATCACCTATTTTATAAAGTTAGATCTTCATTGGCCAGTATTAGACATCAGAGTTTACTCATAGAGAGCAACCCTAAGAGGGACGTGACCACAGTTAAATTTGACCGGAATGTCCTAAAGGATGATCTGTTTTCCTTTTCGTGTGAAGTAGCTCTGTGTATGTTTGGGGTTGTGAGCAGCTGATGCTGAAGGTGGTGGAATGAAGGGAAGATGAATTTATATATTTCTGATACAGCTTAGAAATAATTGTCTTTATTCATTTGTAAAATAAAATTTGGGTTAGTAATTTAAAATCATCACCAATTCAGCTGCTATAGGTAAATATTAATATCGCAGAGTAGACTTTATTTTTCAGAATATTTTAATATTGGTAGAATTTTTTAATATAATTTTCAGTCAGTTTTTGTACATGAAAAATGTTTATATTCTCTATTTTGATACAATCATAATTTCCAGTTTTGGTATACTGGGAGTTAGTTTAGTTTTCAAACACAGAAGATATCACCTATGGTTTGGAAGACTTATTTTGTAAACTGAGGCAGAAGCCTCCGAGATGGCTCAGCGGGGCTTGGAGCACTTCGTCCCAAGGAGCCAGGTCTCTGTTGTCCCTCAACCAGCCTGGGGACCGAGGACATATATGAGCTAGGCCCCTGTGGAGAGCCAGCAGCAGCCCGGAGGGGCACAATCTCCTGTGCCATGTGCAGCACGGTCTGGCAGGCTCAGAGAGCCACGCTGTTTGTGGGTTCCAGTGCCAGGTCCCCTTTAGTACAGGGCATCACGGGGGGAAGTGTCTCGAGGCAGAGGCCACGCGGCTCCTGCAGATGTGCCCGAGGCTGTGGGACTCTCTGCCATGCCTCCTGCCCCGAGCTGTGGGCACAGTTGGCAGTCATAGACTCCAGGGCCTGTGTCCTCTCTGGCACACTAAGCTGGTAGCCCGGGTCCTCCCACCCCTTGACTCTGGCTTCTCTCAGCTGGCGACACCTCACGAACCTTGCTTTCACAACATCTACGCGTTCTTTTTTTTTTTTTTTTTTTTTTTTTTTAGGTTTTTTGAGACAGGGTCTCACTTTGTAGTTCAGGCTGGCCCTGAGCTCAGCCTCCAACTCACATCACAATCCTCCTGCCTCTGCCTCCCGAGTGCTGGGATGACAGGTGTGAGCCACCACGCCCGGCACTGTGGTATGTGGTACTGGTTGCTGCTGGGGTGAGTCTCCCCACCTGGTATGGTATGTGGTTACCAGGGATTGAACCCGGGCCCTTGCGCTTGCAAGACAGGCGCCGGAACCACTGAGCTAACTCCCCGGCCCCATCTACGCGTTCTTAGGGGCACAAAAGGCAAGTGGTGTGAGCAGTGGTTTGTAGGCAGCTCAGGGTGGTCCTATGAGGCCTCCTTGGGTTTGGGGACGACGCTGTTGTGCGGCCTTCCTCCACTTCCATCCCCTGCCTCCCCAGGCCTGTCGCCTGTATGTCTCACAGCTGCCTCCAGCCCGCTGAGGACACCCAGAGCACCGCAGCCTCTGCTGGTGTGACTGTACCTGTGATGTGACCTGACCAGAGCGCGCTGCACCTCTGCCTCTGCACAGAGAACCCAGACCTTGGCTCGCCCAGTGTCTCCTCTGCCTTCTGGTTGTTGGGCCTCTCAGGCTCCAGCTTCCATCCATTCCTGGTCTTGGTGCCACAGGCCGTGGATGTGTGACCTCTCCAGGCCAGACAAGGTGGTGCAGGGCCCAGGGCTCTTCTCCAGGCCGGGCTGCCCAGGTGCTGCTGCTCTGCTCTGCTCTGGCTCCCAGGGTCCCCCAGGGGTCCCTGCAGGGCAGACATGCTCTCCACGGTAGGTGGCATACGAGGCACCTGGCCTCTCTCCTCTTGGTAGGTCAGCGGCCTCAGGTCTGTGCAGAAGCAGGGAGCTGACCGACAGCCCTGTGCTGGCTGTGGGAGCTTGGACAAGAAATTCTCTCTGGTGCCTGGGCCTCCCCCTTGTGCTGCTCACACCTGCACTCAGCGCTGCTCCGAGGGACCCAGGAGCTGACGGGTGTCCGCCCAGTGAAGTGTTGGAGGGAGCTGGCCGCGAGGTTATTTTTTTTAAATTCACACTGTCAAGAGTTCACACCTGCAGCACCCAATGGTTGCTCTGCTGTGGGCACCTGGCTCCACACAGCGCAGGGCTCTGACTGTCTCTTGTTCTCCTCCCTTTGGTACAGCTCTGTTTTCTTATTTCCTATTGAAAATAGCCGATCATCCTGCTACAGACAGGCAGCACATAAAGAGCCCTGTGTGTACATAGCGTGGGTTCTACAGAGAATCAGGAAGTGTGGCACAGCGTCCAACACCTCACTGGAAAGCCGGGTGCGGAGGCTGCGTGGCTGCTGTCTGCTTGCTTGTGCCGTGGTGTTTGGAGATGTTAGTCCGTTCTTATGCGCGTGTGGAGTCTCCTCTTTTCCTTGGAGAAAGAGCCTGGGAACGGGACAGAGGAAACTGCAGGATCATGCTCCTCCGGACACATTTTTCTGTGTGTGTTTAAAGAATATTTGACCAAAGCAAGATGCCTTTGTGTGACGCTCCTTCCCTCCGGGCTGTGCCGGGGCTCAGTCCTCCTGGCCTCCTGCAGCACGCTCTTCCTCCTGCGCCTTTCCCAGGACTCTCCCTGGCTCCTGGGCCGAGCCAGGTGCTTTCTTTGCTCCCCCTAGAGCTCAGGAGGTCTCTGGTTGCAGGCAGCTGCCCAGGCTTGGTCCAGATCGAAGCTGGCCCTGGGCTGCGCTCTGGAGCCTGGGCCTGGGCCCCTGGGCCCTTTGTGTGGGCTCCACACAACTTGCCTGACCCTCTTGCCAGCTCCCAAGGTCCTGCCATGGAACAGGTGCTGGTGAACGCAGAGGGGCTGAGGTCACTCCGCATGTAAGACCCGAGGGGACAGCAAATGCCACTCTTGCAGCATGAAGCACGGACCCTGGCGCCGTTAAGGCCATCCATGGAGACCCTGAATCCTGAAGTTGTGGTAGCGCCGCAGTCTTGTGCCCGCTCTACCCTGCAGCTGTGCAGGTGGCTTGCAAACTATCTCTTTATACCTGAATTTTTTTCTTTTTCTTTCTTTTGCTGTGATGCTTATTAAATTCAGGGCCTTCACATTGAGCTACACCTCACTCTTTTTCACCTATTTTTAAGTTTTTTGTAAGGCCTCATTTCATTCCTAAGTTGTTCGAGCTAAGCCCAAATTTTCAGTCCTCCTGTGTCAACTTTCCATGGTGCTGGGATGACAGGCGTATGCCACCACACCCACCCTACATTTGAATTTGAAATTTAAGTCACTTTGGTTTAGGAAAGGAAATAGTATGCAGCTTGCCTACCAGGAAATCTGCATGGCGTCTCCAGAGGCAGCTCTGAGATGTAAGAAGCAAGGCACATCCAGGAATTCTGCCTCAGCAGATTTGGAGCTTTCTAAATGGAATGGTGAATCACAAGAGAGGGTTGATGTTTCAGGTTTATAGCCCCAACCATATAAAAGTATTCTCCATATGAATTTGGCTCTGAAAAATTAATTATACTGTTGGCCAATTCTAGCCATGCCAAAACGATGGCTGTTAGATACGTTGTTTATTAGACTCTGGTGTAGCTGAAGGTGCAGAATAAATTAATGACCGTTACAACAGCTGGGCTCTCTGGGCTACAGGAAAAATACCTCGACATTATTTTTTGACTCTGTGATTGGTCTACATTGCAAGGATATAAATTAATCTTCAGGAGATCCTGGAGAATGCCTTCCCCGCACCCTTCACTTATACATCAAGTTGGCCATGTTAGCAATCTAATCACAAGCCTGTAATTCAGTGGACAAGGGTTTCTTATTGTGGACAGCCTCGCGGCTTTGCTATCATTTAGGCCGGCCCAGGCCGGGGATGATGGATGGCGCGCCCTCGTGCCCATCCTGAGTGATTGGGAAGATTGAAGACGTACACTCGCTCCCGCCTGCTCCCCTCTGCATCGAGTAATCAGGCATGGGCTGCCACGGGCCCTATGTCATCCCCAACTTTCCGCAGGGACGGGACTTCACGTTAGAAAAGTCTGAGGAACTGTGTTCCGGCTGACATTCCTATTAGCAGATTAATCATTGCGCAAACAGCTTCACCTCACATCTGGGGTCGTGCTGGGCTTTTAGTGAGCATCTTAAAACGCCTTTGAGCACCACAGGGAGTCCTTGCTTTATTTTTGCAACTTAGATAAAGTCCGTACCGCTAACGTTGTAAGTAAAAGGTACTGATTCCTCCCTTTTAAACTGAGCCCAGGAAAAAGAAGTCAGAATAACTGCATGCGGGGAAGCCTCATTTCCAGGTTAATAGATCAGTCTGTGTGCGAACTCTAAAAATCACGAGCTCCCACAGGACACCACCTCAGACCCCCAGCCCAGCCACAGCCAGGGGGAAGCTCTCTCCAGTGAGAGGGGAAGCCAAGTGCACATCTTAAATTATCAGTTTGCACTAAAAGCATAAATCACTAAGATAAATCCAACAAAATCCTGCTCTTATTGTCTCAGACACAGTAATTTATAACTTCAAGCAAAATATTTCACGGAATAATTGAATATCTCGATGTGATCTGGATAATTTGGGGACCACAAAGCACAGAGGCCTTCACGCTGTCCAGCGCTGCCCACGTACTTCTGAGCGGTGTCCCGTGCGCGGCCCTGACCTCTGGCACACCTGCCGTGCAGGCTCGCGTGCCCACACTTGCTTCTGACAGCTTTCAGGCCGCGTCCGCGTCCGCTTGTCTCTTGGGCTGTCCCTTCAGGTTTTGCTACCAGTCCTAATTAGCATGGTCACCGCGTTGCCTCTTTCCTGCTTTTACTTCCAGGCAACTCTTCCATTCGGCCGAGTGGTCCAGGGCACGACGGAAGGGCGGGTGCTGTAGTAACCTGCCTGAAGGCAGCACAGCCCAGACCTCAGAACCGGGCCCAGCCCTAAGACCGCAGCAGCATCTCCGGTTTCTTAGAAATTCAGAGTCTTGGGGCTACGCCGGGACCTGCGTGTGGGGAGCTTGTGGCTTATCGAGCTTCCCAGCAGTTCTGATTCACACTAAAGTGTGAGGGCTGCGTGGCAGGTAAAAAGCAACGCGGGGCCCTCAGAGAGAAGTTGGGTGCTGGCGTGTGTGTCAGGGCTGGTAACTGAGGGGAAATGAACCCCGCGTCTAGAGAAGCCACAAACACTGACCCAGCAGTCTGGCAGTGGGACCAGGGATGTGGGGAGCGGGGCTGCCTGACCAGGGCCCGGGCGTCTGCGTGGGAAGCGGGAGGGCAGTCCTTGGCCAGCTGTGGGCTCATGCCGAGAGGGGCTGGCGCCGAGCCCCACATGAGGTATGGCCATGCTGCTCCTGGTGTCAAATGACAGTTGGTGCCAACACCTAGCCTGAACAGCTCAGGAAGCCGGCTCGGGCTCCTCAGCAGCTCTCAGGGAAGGATCCAGACGGCAGGTTCACAGCCCCGGGAGGGTTGCGTCCCCTCACCGGTGCACGCTGCATCCCCTGAGGAGTCGCACAGGGCAGCACTGAGCAACACCGCCAGCTCTTGGATCTGACAGGTGGTAGTGGGCTGCCGGCCCCTCAGCCCCCCTTCCTCTCTCCCTTCCTTCCTTTGAGTGTGTGCTTTCCATGCGGGGGCGCTGGTGCCCATATGTGCCGCGTCTTGATCACCCGTGGCTCCCTCCCGCTCCTCAGGCCCTCCCTCCCCACCTCAGAGCATCAGCCCCATAGCAGAGCAGGTGGCCATCTCTGCCTTCAAGGCTGCCCTCGGTGACCCAGCGCTGCCCTGTCGAGGAGCACACAGCACCCACAGGGGCACTTACTGAGCTGCCCCTACAGGGAGGCCGAGAGGAGGCTGGTCTGAGAAGGACCCACGATGGGCGCTTTGGGGAACAAGGACTCCGGCGTGGAGAGCTGCGGGTCCCCCGGGAGAGGCAAGTCCCCCGCTCCCACCTGAGTGGGTGAGACCATTCGGGGCCGCCAGGCAGAGCCTGAGAGAGCACCCCCCTCAGACCCGAGCGGGTATACATTTCATTTATGGATTTGGGTTTGGGACAGAAGAAAAGTTTTCAGTATCTTTATTTGATTTCTTAGGACAGTTAAAAATACAGTCTAATTCCTAAATTTTTGGAAGGAGAGGAGATCTAATATTAGGTCTTGGTGGCACATTTTAATTTTAGAATAAACATACCTTTATCAGAATTAGTTTTAGAAAAGGCCTCTTGTGCTGCGTGTGCTGTAGCGGTGTCCTCCTGAGTGAAGGGAGAATTCCCAAGTGACCTGACACGCAAGACTGCCAAGGACACAAGAGAACTTGACGGATTATGATCAAACTACAGACTCTGGGGTTACTTGTGTAAGCAGATAATGTGGGAAATATAACTATTTAAAATAAAGAGTTCTTGGCACCCCCCTTCCCCCTCCGTGCACCCTCTTTCTTCCCTTCCTTGTTTTTTGAGGATGCAAGGAAGAGCAGTTACTCGGAGGCCAGACCAGAGCACTGTGAGCTCTCCTGTTAGGTTCCCCAACAAAACAAAGCCTAGTCACCGAAATGCTCTAGAAGGAATCAAAGAGCTGGGACAACTCTCCTCAGGGTGTTCATCGTCTGGAACTCGCCCTCACTTTGGGGCATAACACGGAAATGAGAACCAGGACAGCACGTGAGCTGTGAGCAAAGGCAAAGGTCCACCCGGGTGCTGGAGTCAGGGCGCCAGCCAGCCAGCCTGCCTCGTGCCTCTTTGGAGTTATGGACGCAGGGGGAGAAAGAAGCAGGTTGGGGTTAAGGTTAGGGGTTAGAGGTTAGGGTTAAGGTCAGGGTCCAGGCAGGCCCCTCGGCAGTTGGAAGCAAAAGCGGTCCTGGTCAGCACAAGAACAGGAGCTGTGCTTTGAAACTGCCGAGTCTCCTGTCCTTTCCTGTGTCTTTGTTCTGTCCTGTCCTGTCAGGCAAGGACAGCAGAACCCAGGTTAAACAAGGCTGACCAAGTCAACTATGTGTATCCGGACGGTCGGGTGAGGAGCAAGGGCAGCCCGCGTCAGGCCATAATAAAGTAGCTGTCGGTCTGTGGTCAGAGAGCACCTCGGAAGACCTTGAATTCCTGCACTTCATTTTGCAGAAAGCCTCGGACAGCTTTGCATCAGCCGGTCCATCAGTCAAGGCCTGTGCGCTGCTCCGCGCTGAAAGCTTTCCTGCTCGGCCCCGTTTCCGCACAGACAGCTCAATAACTTGTCTGTGAGGCTGTGTGATGAATGCCCTGTGCGCTTTGAAACTGTCTCTTTAGCATGGGACTGCGTGCCAACCTGTAATGCTGTGACTAATTGTGTGTGCAAAAGGCTTTTTATTTATTTGTAATGATGATCCAATAGCCTTATCATGTAGATTTGCGCCCTCCTCACAAAGTGGTTTTACTGTGAAGCTGCACCCAGCCGGCTGTCTGCCATCTCCTAGCATCACGGCTTTCTCAGGGCATCGTAAGCTGTCGAGCTAAGGGCGCATAATTGGCTGGGCACTGCGTAACCCGCGCGGAGGCGGACTCCCCACGACTCCCTTCCTCCGCGGTGAGCACTGCAGCCGCACGTGCGCGGGGGCTTCACACCGCAGTGTCACGTCACAGCTGCCGCCTGTGGCTGTGGGAAGGTGAATTCCGGGGGTAAGAACAGCGGCTGGGATCACAAAACCTTACTTGGGCACAAGTGCTGGTTTCTGCTCAGGAGGCCCAGAAAGCCGCTATTGTAGCCGGTGAATAACTTCTCACTTTGAAAGAAGGGGCTGGGCTTCAGATCAGGCTGGAGGTCAGCGGCGGGAGAAGCAGAAGCTCACACTGCACCTGTCTGCAAATTAGCTTCCTCCAGACATCACCAGGGAGCACGGGCGGCTGGGAGGCAGGGCTCCATCCAATCTTTAAAGAAGCATTGTTTAAAAAAAAAAAGGAAACCCACCTACCCTTTCATTGCACTCTGGAGAGTAGGAAGAGCCACACGTTTGTCACCAGGGCAAAGCCCTCATCTGTGCACTGGAGACCTTCCTTTCTGGCCCTGGCTGAAGGAGAGGGGGCCATGTGGCCCGCAGGGTCTGTGTCTCGGTCCGCGGAGAAGGAAGGTGTGCGCGGACGCCGGGGGGCACTGCCAGGGCCAGGGGCGCCTCCAAGTCCACGCTTGGTGTTTGCTGCGTCCCCCAGGCCTGGGCCCGGGTCACTGCTGACAGCGCAGAGCTGACTGCTTATTGTCTGAGATTCTAACACCGCAGAGAGCGACTGAAGTGAAAACGGGACCCTTGCGAAGTACATAAATGAGTAACTTAAGAAATAAAATGTTCCCTTTTGGGAAGGGTTGAAAGAAGAGTTTCAGCACGAGATTTCTATTATGAAACTATTTCTGGTTTCACCGTGAAAATTCCCGTCTAACAAGAAAATCGAGAGGCAGGTGCCACGCACGGGTAGGGGCTGGAGTGTACCAGCTCCCGTCATTGGCTTCCGTGAAGGGCAAGTTTCCACATAAGTCAAGAAATGACCTGCACGAGGTTTGGAACCCATGATGGTGTCCTCTCTTAGACAGCGACCCAGTGGGTGGACTTCAATTTTTTGAATTTATAAATTAGGGAATCAGTTCAGTATTGCATTACAGGCTCTAATGGAGTGTCGAGTTGCTACATGATCGTTTTAAGAGGAAATGGAGTGACCCGCCGTCCTCCCTCGCTCACCCCGAGCACCCCCCGCAGATGGAGGCATGGGGCTTCTCTGAGACGCTGTGGACTGGGTTTCAAGCATCTCGTGGAGCCGGGTTCATAGTATTTACTTCAGAGCCAGTCTTCCAAAAGTCACCTTTGTCCTTCCCAGTTTTGTTAGCTTAAGGTCTGCTCTGGAAATCTGGAAACTGCTGAGTGACGGCCGGGTCCTGTGGCACTGGACATGTTCCGCTGAGGCTTGGTGGCTGGTCAGGGCATTATTGGCTTGGGATAGCTACAACTATAGTGGGTAGGACACTAAAATGGGCACTGGAGTCTATAAATTTCTACCTCGGAACAAAGAGCAGCTCTAGGTCACATCCCTCGAAGGTGAGTGTGTGTGGCTCAGAGTCCCAGCCTCTTCCCTGAGCTCTGGATGCTCCAGACCCCCCACAGGAGGCATCCCATACGGCCAGACCTCATATGTCCCAGCGGCCTCTCAGGTGGTCAGTGGCAGGTGCTTTGCCAGTCAAGGTGAGCGTGTGGGTGGACGTGCGGTGAGGAGGGGAGGTCTGCTTGGCCTTGGTCACTGGCTCCCGTGGAAAGGGATGTCGCTGTGCCTGGCTCCCCTCTCTCAGCTTCCCTGTTGAGCAAGCTGGCTTCTGCCCAGGCCCTCCCCGCCCGTGCCCAGGGACCACACCTCCTGGAGGCCCCGGGAGTCGGGCTTCTGCCCAGGCCCTCCCCGCCCATGCCCAGGCACCACACCCTCCTGGAGGCCCCGGGAGTCAGGCTTCTGCCCAGGCCCTCCCCGCCCGTGCCCAGGGACCACACCTCCTGGAGGCCCCGGGAGTCGGGCTTGTGATCCAGGCACAGGGAAGTTACCGAGACGAGACTGAGCCCTGCTCTCCACTGTGAGTCAGGTGGGGTGCAGGCTCGAGGGGTTCCCACATAAGACAGCATCTGTTCTGACCAGGCGAGCCCGGCCCAGGAGGCCCAGAGCGCAGCAGCACCTGCGGCCTCCCTCACTTAGCTGGGCCGGGACCCCCACTGTGGGGAGCCCAGGCCACGCTCTGCTGGGTGCTGCCAGCACTCAGGGCTGTCCCTCAATGCTTGGCTGGCTCAGGTGGGGCAGGACACCCGGAGGGCACTGCTGCAGGGCCGCGTGTGCAGCACTCCTGGGTGCCTGCCTATGTGTGCTATACCTAGTGCAGAGGCAGATCCACCACCTGGCACCTGGCCAGCCCGAGCGCATGGTTGGTAACGGTGAATGGTGAAGTTTAAAAGTGAATCACAGTGAAAGACTCGGGGCCATGAGTCCCCTGGGGACCCCTGGCGTCACACACTCACTGCCTGCAGCAGCCCCGGAGTCCTCTCCCATGCGAGTCCTGTCTGCCTCCACATCCTGAGCCCATCCGCAGCACCTTCCTCTCATGGTCACCGTGGCTGGGAAGGGCCAGAGTCATAGTGCCTGATCCGGCAATGACACAGTGGTGGGTTTTTAGTTGATAGAAATTTCCATAAATGTCTGATCAATATTCAAATAAAATGCTTAAATGTAAAAAATCTATTACAATGAAAGTTTACACATGACCTTTAATCCCTCTCAAGACACTGCGTCCTCCCCTGGCTTCCATGTGCTTATTCCCTGATGGTGGCAGGTGTCTTTCAGCGTGGGAAGTCTTCTGTAGTTTAAGCCCGCACTGTATTTTCCGATCACTACTGTGTAGAAGCTTTTGCGTTGTTGAGCACTGCTGTACAAACATAAGGTGTCATTAAATAACCCCAGGGCTCAGAGAGCCCTAGGGCCCAGCTGGCAGTGGCCCCTTCACATGCCAATGTGGTGCCATAGTCCCTCGGTGTGGGTGCATTTCCCGTGAGGCTCGGTGTGGATGCATTTCCCATGAGGCTCAGTGTGGGTGCATTTCCCATGAGGCTCAGTGTGGGTGCATTTCCCAGGAGGCTCGGCGTGGGTGCATTTCCCATGAGGTTCGGCGTGGGTGCATTTCCCAGGAGGCTCGGCGTGGGTGCATTTCCCATGAGGTTCGGCGTGGGTGCATTTCCCAGGAGGCTCGGCGTGGGTGCATTTCCCGTGAGGCTCGGCGTGGGTGCATTTCCCAGGAGGCTCGTGGGGCTCTCACCCCGCACCCCTCACCCCTCAGCTCTCACCCCTCCACTCTCAGTCTAGAACTCAGCTAGGCAATCCCAGGGCGCATCCCAGGGCGCCTCCTCTCCATCCCAGGCCCGGCAGACCTCGCTCCCCACCGGCCTGTTTCCTGCTGGTCCAGACACAGCTCCGGACGCCTCCCCAGCACAGCCCTTCCCATCTCTCTGGATGTGCTGGGTGAGACGGAAGTCCTGGCTGGCTAGTGTCTGAGGGACTTTCAAGCTCTCTGAAGAAAGTCTGCTGCCCTGGATGTTTCCTGCCCAGCCAGGCCCGTCCACGCAGTTCTCTGAGGTAATCTGAAAGTGCGGGAAGACGCAGCCGCGCGTGGCCTACAGCAGCCCGCCCGAGCACACAGAAAGGCTGCCTGGCCCCAGGAGGGGCGCGGCGGCAGCGCCCTGGTCACTCTGACTACCATGAGGGCGCTCTGGGACCCTTCTGTTCTGGCCATGCCATGCTGGCCGCCTCCTCTGTGTCCTGTCAGGAACCTCTTATGGCTCTTCTTTCCCTGTGCAGAGTGACGCCTTCTGCTTGGAATGCCGGGTCCCTCACTGTGTGCGTGTGCCTGTGTGCGGTGAGTGCGTACAGTGTGTACATATGTGCAGTGGGCATTGTGTGGCCTTTCTGTTTGTGCGGAGGGTGAGCTGAGCACTGTGTGGAGCTGGGCCTGGCATAACTGTGGCCCGGCCTCTGCCTTGGTGGTGACCTGCCGAGCCTGCTGTGTACCGGCCACTGGATGCCATGGGTCAGCAGGATCGTCCTGGTGCTGACATGGCTCTGCGTGCTGTGAAATGCACTCAGTCCGCAGCCTACGAGCCCAGCGCCCTGACAAGGTCCAGCTCTTGCCAGGTCTTCCCAGACAGGCCCAGCCACGTCATGGAGCACCCCCAGCCCCCCGGCTGGCAGACGTCTCCTGCAGGGCGGGTGTCATCTGCGTCCCACTCGTTGGCCTCTTCACTGTGCCTGGGTAAATCATTACCTTGGCCAGAGACCAGCCTGGGTGTCCACAGAGAAATGAAGGAATTCATTCCAACCCAAACATTTGTCTTCAGAGGAAGAAGGTATTTAAACATGTGGTTTAACTTTTGACTTTGAAATGGAGGCTACAGTATGGGGGGTATGTCATAGAGGAAGTGGAGGGTACAGTACGGGGGTATGTCATAGAGGAAGTGGAGGGTACAGTATGGGGGGATATGTCATAAAGCAGCAGTACACAGACACAGATAGAAGCCTCAGTTCACTTTCTGTTCATTAAAGTAAATCACTTCTTTTTCTCTCTGCTTGTTTGGTAAAACAGAAGGAAGAGTCCACTCCCCAAAACAGGGGCTTGGGTTCTTCGTCACACTTCGACTTCGTAAAGCGGCTCACAGGGAAGGGCTGAGACCCGTTTTCTTTGGTTGCAAACCGTAGACTGAGCAAAACATCAAGTGGTTGAAATATGAAACAATAAACAAAAATGTATTTTAATTTAATTATGTATGGGTGATGGGGTGAAGTCGGAGAATTGAAAGAGATCTACTATATTGGATTATTTGTTATATTTACAGAGACCCCAAAACTACAAAGAAAACCACAAATAAACGTGCTCCTTGTTGTGTGCAGAAGGGTGGACGTGGAAGGCCGGCAGATGGCCGAGAGGAGAACTGGGAAACGCGCTGAGAGCCGAGGGGCGCTGGCACGGTCGCCTCTGTGGCCTCGCCTTTGCCTCGCGGCAGGAACGAAGTGGGGGCTCCTCCATCCTCCTCAGGGCCTCCAGGCCATGCAGTCAGACCCCGAGCCGAGGTCCTCAAGCTGAGTGCGCATCCTCACATGGCCTCCCAGTTCCACTGCACAGCGCATGCGGCATTTGGACCCAGCTGCTTTGGTAGCTGTGCCAGGGTTGGGGGAGGGGCAAGGTGATCAAGTAGCGCGGCTCTGTTTTCAGCCAGGTGGACTGTGCCTGCTGCTTTCCTGACCCCATCCCTCAAACAGTGGACCCTTGGACACAAACCCAAAAGAGCATGAGAGGAGAATAAGGAGCATGCGTCTCTCCCACCCAGTGTCAGGCAGGGGACAGCGCTGCGAGCGTCCCCGACCCCATCGGAGCCCGGAGCCTGTGCCAAGTAGGAAGCAGAAGCTGCCCCCCAGCCCCCGTCTCCCACAGGCTCTGTGGCATGACGTCAGTGGTGGCCAAGTCCTCCCATCCAGAAAGGTGGTGAATGGTGCAGCTCAGAGCTGGTTTTCCAGTTGCTTTCTCATAGCACGGAGAGCTGAGCAGATTCCACACGAGGCTGGAGCTAAGTCAGAGGAGAAGAAAGGGATGTGCTTCAGTGGGACGCGGTGCTCACAAAGGGTCAGTTTATTTTCTGTCAGCCTAAAACTGGTCTCTTGAGTCACTTGTGTCAGAGGCAGGCTGTAGGACAGCAGTGCTCCTTGGGATTAAACACTGCTCTGCAGTGGAAATCAGTGTGACTTCACCATAAGTCCAAGTCAGTTTCTGTGCCCGGAAACCTTCAGAGCTCTGAGAGGCTGAGTCAGGAGGATCACAAGCTCAGACCCAGCCCAGGCAGCCTAGAGCCTGTACAAGGTGAGACCCTGCACAAAGTTTAAAAATTAAATAACTAACAAGGGCTGGGGATGTAACTCAGTGCAGAAGCCCAGAATTCAACCCCCAGTACTTCACAAAGAAAAACTAATAATGCAAAGTACAGCTCAGTATGCAAAAGGCAAAATACCTTCACAGGACACCCGACGATGCTGCCAGGCCCCACAGGGTGCTGGCTAGATGCTGTTCACTTACACTCAGGACCCACGGCCACCATCGCTTGAGGGTTTGATGAGGATTGCTGCACATCCTCAGGTTGCTTTCAGAATTACAGTAAAGAATGAAAATGGGATCAGAACCCTGCTCTCTGTCTCGCCCACGGGGAGGTCCTGTCTTGTGGCCAGGGTCCTTCCAAAGCACACGGCTCTGGTAAGAAGTGAGGAGGGAGCTTGAGAGGCGGATGTGATTGACTGGGCTGGAGTCTGGCCAGCCTGCCGATGTTTTCTATTTAGAACAGCAAGTAAACACACGGTTGATGCATTGTGCATGCTGTTAATCAAAGGTGCCAAGTTTAGACAGAGGATATTAAAAGAACATCATCGTTCACCAAGTCAGTTTTGTAACAGATGATTTTCCAAAAGGAATCATAAAATTGAAAGTGCTTACAAGGATGGAGAATTCAAAGCCATGATCTCTGCTTCACTTTTGCTGAACATTTTGTTAGTTCCAGCTTGGACGGCAGTATTAGTCAGGTAAACCTAAATACGTAGAATAGCTATCGTACCGTGAACATCCTGACAGTTACTGCCCGGACGTCGGAACCCTGTCAAAACCCAGGGACTGTCATCAGTGGAGTGGGGGCGGGGCTGCGTCCTCTAGGGAGCATGGAGCCACTCGCCGGAACCAGAAATGAAACAGAGCAAGGGAGCTCTTAAAAAAACATGTTTCAGCAGCGCTGAACTAATAAAGAAGATCAGAACCAGGAGAAAAACTCCGGCGAATGCTGAGGTTTCCACTAAGTTTGAGAGCTAAATGGAAGCGCACGGGGCCAGGAGATGCGTCTCCCCACACGCAGCTGTGGGCTCCTCCAGCTCCTGCTCCACCCAGACAAGGCAGAGCCTCGCCGGGCTCCCTGGTGTGCGCGTGTGTGTACACATGTGTGTGCGTGTGCGTGTGTGTACACGTGTGCGAGTGTGTGCCATTACATCTGCTGAAGGAAGAAACGCCCCCACCCCGCCGGATCTGGGTCAGGAGGTCAATGGGTCTCATTTATTATTCAGACCTCTGTCTGCCCTTTTCTCTGGTTGTAGGGCCTTGTATTCCTGCTATCCAAATTCTTCAGTAGTGAATTCACTGTCTTGCCAGCTGATAAAATTACATCTCCGCTGTCCTGAGCATTAGGATTTTTTTCCATCCCATTTGAAAATGTAGTGTGCCAAGTCACTAGTTCTGGAAAAATCCTGTAAGGAAACCACTAGTTTTAACTTCTCTTTTCCTGCAAAATTTCCAGAGATTTAAAATGCTACTGAGCGCTGAGTGTAGTCAAAGTTGTTGTCTGAATTGTGAATCAAACCTTCCCGCTGGGAGGGCTCCTCCCCTTCCCAGAGACCTGGCTGCTCCAGAGTCCCCCCCCAGAGGTGGGCATCGTGTGCCTGGCACAGATCCTGTCTGGTGAGGGAGAAGGGCACGTGACGGACCACGTGGGACGGGCCTTCCAGCTCAGGTGTGGGGACCTTCCTTCTGCCTTTCTGTCGCATAGATTTTCATCACCCGGAGAAGGAATCTTCTAAGCAGTTCACTTCTTTACGTTTCATCTCATGAAACACAGTGCAAGAGAGGTAGTTTGGACTCTCCCGACTGAGCGCATTCTGACATCCAGCCTGAGCTGTGAATGAGCTGTGAGCACCTGACCAGCAGCCCTGGAAGGCCTCGAAGGAGATCTGGTAGCTGTGCAGACAGGCAAGGTTCCCAAAGAACGATTTTATCCTTTGCAGTCAGGAGCCAAAGGTCACGTCCGTCCTGCCCCAGAGCAGATACCCGAGCTGCGACCATGTGCTTTGTGACACTGCACGTGATGGATGACTTTGACAAGCTGGTAGATGAACAGTGGAGCCTGTGAATGGCGAGCTGGGAGCCGGGAGGCAGGAGGCCAGTGCAGCTAGAAGCTTGATGCTCAGCCTCTGCCACGCAAGTGGGCTTAGCTGGCACTGGCGTTATGGACATGTGACCATGCACATGTGTGCACGCGCGCACACACACACACACACACACACACACACTCGGGTGCAGAGCAGCTCAGTGCCATGGTGGGAACTCCAAACAGCCCCTGTGCTTTGGCACACCTGCATCGGCACATGGGGAGGTCAGCTTGGCCCTCCCCACTCGCGTGCTTTCCGACTTCCTTCCTGCCGAGTCCTCACCACCACTCGGAGGTCCCTTTCCCACCCAGCAGAAGCCTCTCGCAGGGAGTCTCCTCCTCTGGTCCCGCTCTGTCTGTGCCTCACACACGGCAGCCTGAGGCGTCTGCACAGCTCCCCAGTGGGCCCTGGGATCCTGATATTTGCGTTGTGCTTATAACAGGGAGGCAAGCTCCCAGGGGAAGGTCTCCGGTCTCTTCATCCCCACAAAAGCCTCCTGAGGAAGGCCAATGGCTTTGACCCTTCCCTGTACCCTCGAGCAGGGACAGCTGCTAACTGGGGCTCAGAGCAGATCCGGAGATGGTGGTGAGGGGTCCGGTCCGATTTCACTGTGGACGTAGCCCACGTAGTAACCAGCGTGATCGCACCTGCTGTGATTGCGAACATGCTACCCGAGCACAGAGCGCTTCGTCTCTTCCCGCGGAGTCTCCAGCACAGCCCGCGCCCTGGGCAAGTCCTGGCCGCGGTCTCCCTTCGCCTCCCACCTTCTGCACGCGGGTCTCTTGGTCTCCGCCCTCCACCCGTGCCAGCTGAGCCTGACTGACCTCAGGACCTGCACAGACCCACACAGGGCTCCCGATCGGCCTGTCCCCCGACTCCCCCCCGTGCTGGCCTTGGTTCCCTCTGCTGCTCCATCTCCCGGCACCTGGCATTCCGTTCTGCTCAGTCTCGTCACGTGTGGCCCCTAGGTATTTCTTGCATGTGCTGGTGTTTCCTGCTGCACTGCAAGATCCCCCAGCTACTGCCTGCACTGCTGCGCTCTTCCGCGTGCTCCTGTGGCACTTTCCCTGGAGGGCCACCTGTCCAGGAGACAGTGTGTTTTCACAATGCTTCTGCCTCTTTCCAGAAAATCCAGTGGAAGCAGCCGGAAGCTCATCTCTGTGGGACCAGGCGGTGAGGGATGGGGCTTGCAAAGGTGAAGGCAGAGGGAGCTTTCGATTTAATGTGTAGAAAGGAGTAGGATGGAGAGATTCTTATGTCACAGTCCTGGGCACACAGACTGGTGAGCCCTCGGTGTCATGGTGCCCACTGTGCCCTGCGCTCTGGTCTCAGCTGGTCATTCATGGTCAAGTTCGGGCTCTAAACCACAGTCCAAGAGCCAGTCCAGCCTGCTTCCTGTTGCTGTGCTTCTTCCTAGACTGGCTGTGCTGGCTTCGTGGGCCAACTTCAGCTCGGGTGGTCATGGCAGAGACTGTCTGGCCCTCTGCCCTGCGAGCACCCCGCTGCCTTCACCACTCAGGGAAGCTTTGGGAGTCTCTGGCCGAGGCCGAGAGAAGAGGGTGCAGTTGTGAGCAGAGATGAGACCTGCCTTCCCCACTGTGTTTGCTGCCGAGCACTGTTCAGAAATGGCTGCTGGTTAAGGGACACTTGGATTGCATCGACCTGTGGCATCTGTGTTACTGAGGAAGCTTCATCAGAAGAGGCTCTGGTGGGTAACAGGAAATGGACAATTACAGGTGGGCACAGTGTCCCACAGACCCTGGGAGCTGGCCTGGCCTGGGCCTCAGACCTAGCAGCAGAAGTCACCGGAAGCTGCATGACAGGCGCTTCCCTTCACGCTGATGGCAAAGCCTGCACCGCTGCAAGTCTGCTCTTTGGAGGAGAAAGGACACAGGGCCCGGCTGGAGCCTCTAAGTCTACTGCCATAGTGTTCAGAAACTGTAAACAGCCCTTCAGCATAGTCTGTCTTCCACATTGGTCCAAAACAGCACAGTCTGTGTCCCTGACCTGCAGGTGCTGGAGCACACGGAGCTCTGATACACCCGACCCTCCAGAGAGACCTTCACCACCTGGTGCCTTTCCCATTCAGACACACAGGGTAGGAGGCACCGCTGTGCCCGTCCGTGCGGCTGTGACTCCCCTCCCAGGACTGGGGGCTTGGCGTGCCAGAACACACGGCAGTGCCAGGAGCGGGTGGGGGGCACAACGGCGGCATTGCCCAGCTTGAATGTCCCTGCTGTTCACGGTCACGCAGCTCTGTGGCCTCTTTGCTCTTTGGGTCTCCAGTTCTAGAGCCTGTTCCTTGTCACCACTAGCCTCCTCCACGCTGGAGTTAAGGTGACCCCGGAGCCCTGCTGCCACTCCTGCCCACGCTGCCTCTGATGACTGAGTCTAGTGTGCCTGGCCTGGGACTGTGAATTATGCACCCCGGCTCACAAGTGGACACTTATTTTAAGTAGCCAGAACTAGTTTTAAGTCCTAGGATCACTTCTCAGCTGCCCAACAATATCTACTGCTTCACAACCGAGCCCTAACCCAGCAAAAAATCAGTTTATGATCCGGTCAGAAAATCATTACCATTCACCCCAGATAGTTCCTTTAGCTCTTTCTTTTCAAACTCACCCCAATTCCCATTGCCTTTATGAATTAATAAATGGAGCTCATCAAAGATTAATGCTGCTTCTCCTGTTGGTGACGAGCCCTTCTTCTCAGACTCCCCCTTTGAAGTCAGAGATGCTGCTCACGGCTGTGTGCACTAGGGACCAGGCTGGCGGCACTTCCGTCCAAGGGCAGCCCCGCCTGGCCCCGGAGACACAGGCTGCATCTCACATCAGCAGGAGCCCACAGCTCTGAAGCAAGATGCTGGACATCCTGGTGTCCATCTGTCACTTTCAGCCAGGCGAAGCGGCTGCACATTCAGTCCAGAAATAGGCCACAGGCAGTGCCCACGGGGTCAGTTCCACGAGGTCATATCAGGTGCCCTGGAGACTCTGTGACACTCCTGTCCCATTGCTTCCCATGGCATCCTCCAGGGCAGCCACAGGGAGACCGCGCTGTCCTCCATGTCATCGACCCACTCCAGGGGCCAGCATGCTTGAAGCAGCTGCCACAGAATGGTGGGTGGTCGCCCCGGTTGCCGCAAGCCCCTGCATGGCTGAGGTGGGCACACCGAGACCCCCCCGTCCAGGCCAGTGACCAAAAGGACCACGTGCTGTTCTTGCTACAGCGGGATGCTGGAGGTCCGGCCCTGGCCTCACATCGAGCACCAGTCACCTGCTGAACAGAACGGTCAGTCCTTCGGCCCAAGCCTCTCGCCCTGCGGCTATGGGACGTCGAGGTCACAGTGGAGCGCCTCGGTTTCCTGCAGTCCCAGGCCACGAATTGCCCAGCCCCCGCTTTGTGCCAGAGAACAGCTCTGGTGCCTCACCAGGAAACCTGCCCATTTAAATTCTCTTTGAAGAATCTGCGTACATGGCAGTATTTGTGTCTTTTCTCAAGCTTGAGGGAACCCTGGGCCGGGAGCTCAGACCAAGGCCCCAATTCTCCTCTCACATGGAAACTCCACAGCAGTATCTTTGAGATGGTCTCCGTTTGTTTTATTGTCGTTGTGTCCTAGTGGCTGATCCAGAGAACCAAGGAACTAGCTGGGTTGCTTCACAGAGTCGCCTCTTAGGAGAACAAGATGTATCTTGTTCTATAAGAATTATATTCTGGGCTCCCTTTTGCCAAGTGCAGCTGCTCAGCACCTTAGCTTAGAATGATAAGTGCCCAGTGTCCCCAAGTTCAGGAGAAAAGCATTGAGTTGAAAGAACAAAGAGCAGGGGGTCACATTCTCTTTCTCCATTGCCATACGTGCTACACTGGGAGGTGACTTGTCTTCCATTTTAATACATTACTATTAGCTTTGGAGGGTAAGTGGGAAAAGAGAAAGCAGGGTCTCTCTCTGTGATCTGCCCCTGGGATGGTGAGTGGCCAGCAGAGAAGCAGATGCAGTTGGCACCCCTGCTCTGGGGGCTGTGGGCTCCCGTCCAGCCGGACTCGGATGTGCTCTGGCTGCACCACTCCCTGGCCTCCACCGTGAGGCGTGATGCACCCCGGCCAGGCTCACCAGAGCCGCTGCCAGGTCTCCACAGCCAGGGGGGGCCTCCAATAGACCAGGCGAGCCAGGCTGTGCAGGACTCAGCCTGGAGCCACTCTCCAGGTAACTACTTACTGCTGCCAGGGCTGGCGTGAGGACTCAGGCGATGCAACACAGGCACTTGCTCGGGATAGGGGATCGTGGGGCTGTGGGTTCTGGAAAAGGCCAGCTTGAGCTGTGGTGAGACATGTGCCAGGACAGCCCCTGAGCTCTCGTGCTTTCCTCCCTGCTCTGGGAGCCAGGCAGGCACTGACTACAGGAGCCCCGATGTGCCGAGCAGCCGTCCCGGCTGAGCCCGACACGCCCAGGGCCCTCGGCTTCCTGCTGTCACTGTCCCCCGGTACAGAGGTCAGTCTCGGTCTCCTCTGGCTGCCTGGACTTGGGGAGTAAATCTGTCTGACATTTAATTCCTGGCAGGAAGGAGCGTCTGTGCCACAGTGCCCAGCATGGAGTGGGCTGTGGCCCCTAAGAGGACAGGAAGCCCTTCCACAGGACAGGAAGAGGAGTCCTTTCAAAATAGCCACCCTGGGAAAGAATGCAGAGACAGAACCAAGCACGGCCGCCACTGTGGCCACTGGACCGAGCACGGCCGCCACTGTGGCCACCAGGATTCCCGTTTGCTCTGCCAAATGGCAGGCGTGAGTGATTCAGTTATGTAACGATCATGTGTCCATAACTCAGCGTTCCTTCAGAGATTAGAATCTGTTCTTACATTAAGAACACAAGAATTCATTTTATCTAGTTCAATTATGACAAATCATCTTCATTTCTTCTTTTATTTTACTACATTAATAAAAATTTTATCACCTCCCTCTCAGTAGAATAAAATATCAGTGAGGTGGGTGAATACAGAATAAAAATGTTAGCGAGAATGAGTGCATATGCAGGCTTTGTGCTTGGAGAAGATCCTTTCTCTCCTCCCGCCCTCAGGGAAGGATTTGTCTTTTGTAAGAAGAGAAAGAAATCTACCTTGAAATAAGAACTTGGGCTAAACAGTAATTGCTGAGATACCACGTAAGTTTGTTATGCATTTCTGGTCGCCTTGTCCAGACTCTGATGTACTCAGTGGCAGTGTCCCCACCATGCGGTCGGCAGAGATGCACTGTGTTTGTGGCAGATGTTTCCAGGTGAAGTGCGTCTGCATGTTGGAGAGTGTGAGTCAGATCAAAAATGAAACCATGTGCTTAAAAATGGAGTGACCCACTCCTTGAACTAATGGAACAAAAGCAGAATGTCCTGTGAGAACAAAGCATGTTTTATGTCTGCACACTGAGTTCGGAGCGGCAGAATCGGGAGTGACTTTAACTCTGTGATTTCTGAGGGTGGAGAAGAGCCTGGAAGTCCGGCTTCCCTCTGGCACAGATGTGGATGGGAACTCCTCTGTGTGCTCTTACTTGAGCTCTCTGACCCGGAGGGAGATGTGGGCAAGGTGCTCTGGCCTGGAGACTGTTCTCGGAGCGAGCGTCCGAGGTGTCTACACCACCCTTCATCGTCACTGTCTGGGACTGAGCTGCACCCGGCAAGTTTGGACCAGCCAGGGGGCGAGAGACAGCTGAGGTCGAGAAGGGGCAGGCCAGGCTCCTGTCCAGGCCTCCGGCCACAGCACCCTCTGAGAGGTGACGTTCTCACAGCATCCTCAAGATGTATCCACAAGTCCCTGGGGCCCAGCTGATGTACCCAGTGGGGTGGTGAGGTAGAGACCCAAGGACGGGGGAGTGGTCAGGTTGGGTGATGTGCTGACACGAACGGGGAGCAGAGAGCAGTGTGAGTCGGGGTCCAGGAGGACACGCGGAAAGCTGGGAACTTGAGCTGCATGTTTGCAGAGGGTGATGACTTAGTGAGAACAAAGTGGGGGCTGCAGGGGGGTTCCCATCGCCCAGGTCCCTGACCCAAGATGAGGGCGGTAATGGTCTCATCCAGACAGAGGGGACGACTTCAGAGTTGACGGTGGGACCCGAGAGGCTGCACACAGCGCAGGCCGCCCAGCCCTAGCCAAGGCTGACCACTTGGAAACACCCCGGTTCCCCCGCACAGCGGCGACAAGACCAGGGCTCAGGACATGTCTCAGTGTGAGGGGTGACAGGGAGCCGTGGCATCTATTCTCAGGCTGAAAGTGTGGGCAGCTCTGGCCATGGAGAGTGGGGAGGCCATCAAAGAGGTCGAAGGACCGGAAGTGGCCTGTGCTGACCGGAGGTCTGACTGCTCTGAGCACTCTCCCAAGGGTCATTTGTATTCTTTAGATCGACTCCCAGATTGGATGTTTCCATGTTAGTAACTCCCACCCGCACTTCCCGCAGGACCTCTGGTCCCCTCTTCTACAGTGACAGATGTCACTGGGCCCTCTGGGCCAGTGTTCACCGGTGTTCCTGTGTGGGGCTAGGCTGCCTGCCCTTTCCTAAGGCCCCGTGTAAGTCAGCTGGCTCCGTCTTGACTCTGTCCAGTGTCCCTGAGTTGCAGCAAATGATGGCTCGATGTGTGGTCTCAGGAGCAAAAGGCTTCCCAGAACAAAGTATACAAAACGCATATGAACTGCTACTGACCCTACCCCACAGCTGTTTTCTGCAGCTTATCTCTATCAGTCCAGCATTTTGCAACTCAGGAAACTTTAATATCCTGGTGATTTAACCATGTATCCTTCCAATTTTGTTTTTTGAGATAGGGTCTCACTAAGTTGCTAACCTGTTTAGGATGGTTTGAACTTGTGATCCTCCTCCTTCAGCCTCCCAGAGTGGAAGACTAAGGCATGTACTAGCATGCCCTATAGAATTATATGAAGAGGAATATTTTATAGTGTCTAGCACCCTGTCTCATCGGGAAGTATCTGGACGGCCCTTACCCTCTGTGTCCTATTTTTTAGTTCTCCAAATATGCTAACACCGCTCATCTGTCCAATCTCACTTTCTGCAAGTCTCCTTAGATCGTGGTTACTGATTTCTCTGTATTCACATGCGTATTTGCTCTTAAACATTTTGGCCCGTGGGTGTGTATTCCTTCTCTCTTATCCGTGAGTCACTGGATTATCCAGCGCCCGGCTGAGACCCTGCTGCTCACCCAGGCCACCTCTGTTTTGGGCGGACAGCCCTTCCCTGTAGCAGTCTAACGGACTATTACATGGCAGCTTGGCATCTTTCTGTTATGTATCATTTTCTGACAAAGGCGGTATTTTAGATGGCTGGCTACACGCGACACAGGTGTCCACAAGAATGATGGCTGTGCTGGCGGCCGTCCTGGACACAGTATGGCAGCCCACGGTGCAACCTCTGCCCAGGGGTACAGGCTGTGCACGTGCCCGTGTGCCTCTGGTGTCCACCAGTAAGTATCAGCTTGTGGAGCCGTGAGGCCTGAAGTGCAGAGCGGCGGGATGACGTGGTCTCCTCGTCCTTCCTCATTGGAGGGGGACTCGGCTCCCTTCTTGGTATTTCCTGCAGATGGATGACAACAGAGACACTTGCTGGGCGTGAGGCTGGGTCCACCCCATGCCGAGCCCGAGCTGAGGTCAGTCCTGGCCCTTTCCCTCAGGACAGCTGCAGACTTCGCTCAGGGTAAATGACTCTGTGTTGCGAATCTTTATCTTACGTTCGTATATAAATCATGTTTATCTGTAGTCTCCAGTGCTGGCGCGATGCTCTTTTGATTGAAGGGTCTCTCTTGTTTTCCTGACCTTCTCTGCATTTTCAAATGCAAGCCGGGAAGTTTACCAGGAATTCCTCCTAGGCTTGTCCCGCTCTGACTGCTCTTCGATCCGTCGATACGCGGGGTCTGTTGGTCTTGTGCAGAGTCTTCTCTCGCTCTCCACGCAGTGCTTCCTGAGACTTTGGGGCAGCAACCAAAATGAGTGCACCACGGGATGCAGTCCGTGGGCGAAGCATCAGACGACTGCTGTGGGACCCAGAGGGCGTGGAGGGTCTGAGGCTGCCGTCTGCCTGTCCTCCCGCGGCCCGCCAGTGAGGAAGGGGTCCTGTGGGACAAGATGCTCCGTCCGTGTTCTTAAATGATTGTTTCCGTGGCAGAGACAGCTGGTGATTGCTGGTTTGACCTGTGTGTTTCTTTCACAGGATTCATCCAATTAGGAATAAATATGCACAATGTGTAGTATTTCCCTGGTTATTTCCACACGTTTTACTCTGCGATGTTCAGAGACCAAAGTCATGAAAATTGCTTTATTTGATATTGAAAGCCCAGCGTCTGCTTCTCAGGTCGTCCCTGGAACACCCAGGAAATGCCACCAACGCAGGGCATAGAGGCGTCTTTGCTGACCCCGTCTGGTGCTTCTGAGGGTCCTGTGGTCGCGAGTGAGGGGCTGCACCCGAAAGGGAGGCGGGAGTCCCGTCGGTCCCCGGCGTCGCCTCTCCTGCTTCCCAGCCTGCCCTTTCTCTCACGCTGCATCTCACAGGCTCCTGCAGTCAGAGTTCAGATGATCTGATGAGCCCTGGTTTCCAGCTGCATTTGACTCAGACCAGATAACTTCCGGCCCCATCGCTACACGTAAAGGAAGGGGAGGCCTGGACCTGAGCTGACTTCTTGCAGACCGGAGTGGAGGGAAACCCACTCCCATAGTCCAGACCGCTCTGCGCTCGGCCTCGTCACTGGCAAATCAGTGACCAGTCATCTTCTTGTCTGGGCAGCGGAAGCCAGCAAGCCAGTCCTCTTCCAGGAAAATAACATCCTACTTAATTAAAAAAAAATCAGAAGTTCTCCTGCTCCCAGGGCTACTGTAGTGACCACTCGTTTCTTATTACCTTGTGCGGTGAAGTCCTGGCTGCGTGGTGAGTTGGGCTGGGATCCCTACCCCGCCCAGGACTGACAGTGGAGCCTAGGTGGCACTCAGCTGTGTCCCAGCCCTTTCTTAAACTTTTACTTTAAAGGTCTTTCTGAATTACCCACACTGGCCTTGAACTTGAGATCCTCCTGCCTCAGCCTTCTAGGTAGCTAGGATTACACAGGTGTGCATCGCCATGCTCAGCTGGCCTTGGATTCTTAGCTGGAAGAATTGGAGTCTCAGAGTCAGAGTGTGCTGCGGAGGCCTCCCAGTCCAACTCCTCACCATGAAGAAGAGATGTCACAGTAGTACTGTTGGAGGCGGAAGTCCAGACCGTCTGAATCTCGGTAGTGGAAATTGTCCTCAATGCTGCATGCTGTCTCTGTGGGAACCCCTAGACTCATCTCAGTAATGAAACTACCTACTGTTTTTTTCTTGCAATTGATACAAGTACAGTGAAGAATTTTATTTTCTATCAGAAGATTGAGGCAGGCGGGATTCTTTAGTGCAAACCACCCTTTGGCACTAATAATAGATTTAGGGGTCTTGGGTAAGTTGGAGCCATAAACACTGGGCCTGGCCTTGAGAATTTCTCTTCAGCTGCTAGGAAAATTAACTGAGCCTTTTCCACACTGGGGACCTTGTCAGAGTGCCTTGAGCCAGCTGTGCACGCCAGAGCTGCGGGCCTGTGCCCTGTGATGGGTCCGGGTGGGTGCTGGGCCCACCCGGGCTCTGTGAGGCTCATTGCTCAAGCGTTCTGGGTGGGAGGAGAAAAGCGAGGTCCAACGAGCTCATGATTGCCACCTCCCCAGGCACTTACCCCACAAATGAGCCGGGCGCCCCGCTGTGCTGGGCTTGTGCAGCAGAGCAGGCAGTTTTTCCTTTACCCCCATTAATCAGTAATTTGATCCTTTCTCGGTGTGTGCATTTAAATAAAATGTTAAGATCTGTACGTTGGGGGGGGGAGGCTGGGGATTTAGCTCAGTGGTTCCGGCGTCTGTCTTGCAAGTGCAAGGACCCAGGTTCGATCCCCAGTAACCACATACCATCCTGGGCATGGAGACTCACACCCAGCAGCGACCAGTACCACATACCACAGTGCTGGGTGTGGTGACTCACGCCTATAATCCCAGCGCTCGGGAGGCAGAGGCAGGAGGATAGCTGTGATGTGAGTTTGAGGCTGATCTCAGGGCCAGCCTGAATTGCAAAGTGAGACCCTGTCTCAAAAAAAAAAGATCTGTACATTAGGTAAAGATAACCACCTATAGTTATTACTCATCCTGCAAAATTGTGTTTCATCAATTGAAACATGTCAATTCATACTAGAAATTCCACCCAGAAACTAATGTTCCAGGTCCAATTACAGTGGCAGGAAGATGGCAGAAAGACCCAAGTGTCCTACTGCCCCTCCTGCTGGACTTGTCTGTTACAGTTATTGCGTAGGTATAAGGAAGCTGCAGTATCTCATTTAAGTTTTGGCAGTTTCCAGTCTGCACTGAAGACAGAATCAGCCAGGAGTCTGATGCAGGGGCAGCGATTCAAATATAACCAAGAGGCCATGCCACTTGACTGTCTTGGCAGATACACTGCAAAGTCAGATAATATGCACACAGCACTTAGCCGGGTATGCTTCCCTGAGAAGATATCCATCCCAAGAGGGGCCATCTGTACACTGAATTCGGTCTGTCCCACGAGATCCTCTCTGTTTACAAACTCACAGTTATCACTCCGAGTCCTTTGGTGGAGTCTGCCTCCCTCAAATATATCACAGGTGTTTCATGATCTGCCATTATCGCATTAGCATCTACTTTCACCTAGATTGATGCTGTTTTTCTGCCTTTCCTGCCTCTGTGAAAAGGTTTTTAGCTTATTTGTCGGTCGCTCCTCCAGAGAGGGTGGTGACCCAGATTACCCAGCAGGAGGTGATCAGCCCTCAGCCATTTGTGAAGCCAAGTAGACTGGAACCCAGGTCTTCTGTCCAAGGACCTGACCACCAGACATGGAGGCTATCTTGGGGCCTTGGTGAACCATAGACAGGATGTTGCTGCCGCAGGGGTTGATTCCATTCAGGTGACCAGTGTTTCGAACTGTTCTGTCTTGTTCCTAGTGATTTCCCAGTGGGTGTCCCCCCTGACTCCCCTTTGCACATGACTGAGGGGTCTCTGCCAGCATTGCTCTTGGTGACCTAAGAAAGCATCATTTGGAGCTGTGGATTTCGTTGCCACTGTGGGGCTCCGCAGAGCCTCTGCTCCCAGGAAGTGGCTTGAGTGCAGGTCCTCAGCTCAGGGCAGCAGAGCCTTCTCCCGGGGGAAGTTCTCTTGGGGGGCATTTCTTCAGGTTGTTTGCTGGCTTGTTCTTGTCACCTTTAGCAGTAAATAAGGAGAAGAAGAAGGCAGAGTGCAGGATGACAAAACAGAGGAGAAAAGGGAAGAGGTCACTGCTGAGGTGGACACCCGGATTTTAAGACAACAAGTCCTTTACAGAGTCTCCTCCACATGGTCTTTGCTGTTGCTCCTAAAGCAGCCTTAATGCGGTTTACAAATTGTGATGTCTTATTGTCAATGGCGGACCCTTCATGTTTGTAGGATCTACGGGAATCACACTCTAGGTTGAAGGTGCCCAGGCCACACACAGGCGTGGAGAACTCACTGACTCTGTCTCCAGCTTCCCTGAGATATTGCGGGGATATCCAGAGCCCTGGCCTCCGGGTTGCCAGCATGCTGCGAGGCATGCTGGGTAGGTGGAGCACCTCCATCTTTCAACAGTGGGACTGCCAGTCAGAGTCTGTCACGTGGGCCCACTCCTCTCCAGCCTGGGCTGCTTCAGAATCTACCACACAGAAGCAAACACTCGGCTTTAAGCCAAGGACAAGCCTCGCAGCCATTTGCACTGCACTGATGGCAGAAGTGTCTCTGCAAGCTCTGAAATGCACCTTCAGAAACTCCTGAAAATATCCAGGATCTTTAGTGATGAGCTACAAATGGACTTCGGTATTGGTAAGCAGAAGTCAATGTATACAGCGAAAGCACGACTCACTGTGATAAATGGGCCCACCGTCGGTAAAGATCAAATTATTGACAGGAAAAACCTGTCTGTGGCTGACTTGCACAGGTGAGAGGAATTAGCCAACAGTAGCAATTCAGGAAGAGCCCAAAGAGACCAGTGAAGAAAATCTGTTAGAAATACTTGCCATGCAGGCAGCACAGACAGACACACCTGCGCACTGGCTCAGGTATTTCGTGGGCCGTGTGTGTGTTCCCACCACCCCTCGGTGTGAATCAGCACCTTTGGATTTTCCACCTCCAGCTCAGAGTGGATCGCAGCTGCAACTCCACCTGTCCTCACGTAGAGAAGTCGCCCTACATGCGCGAGAAGCGTGCCGCGCCTCAGTGTTGTCTCCCGCCCCACGAGCACGACGCCTGTGTCAGGCCTGATCGCAAGTTGATGCGGGCATGTGAAAGCACCTCCCTCCCCCCCGCCTATCTGGCGAGAGCGCCACGCATAATGAGCCCCTGATCAATAGTCGTTGATGTCACCGTTTCTGCAATGATTCATTAGAGAAGCCCTGGTCACACATCGTGTCAGGGCTTAATGGTGAAACATCCCAGGAAACACCCGGCAGCACGAGCGCGAGGGTTCACCTGCCCACCAGACAGCACCCGGTCATTAACCGCTCCGCAGCCTGCGCTCCCAGGCGACAGAGGGCCGGCGCTGCTTCTGCAGCACGTCTAATTGGCTGCTCTGTGGACTGCCCAGCAAAATCGACAAAGCTTACAGCACTTCGAATTCGGAAGCTAACGCGTAATTAAGCAGAATATCCGGAGAGTAATCCTCTGCTCCCCCACCAGCTCACACAAACCAGTTTTGAGATGAGAGGTGGATCCAAAATAGCTTCACAATGCTCGGGAGTGTGAGGCTCCTGAAAACTGCAGCTAAAACCTCATCGACGTGCAGCTTTCCCCAGGGACCTGCCACGTCGCTCCATCCGGGGCCACGGCTTTGCCACTGAAGACAACCGGACATGCATTTTATCGCCCTCAGTGCCTGTCTGTGCCCTTCTTCCTTTTGAAGTCTCTGATCAGAACAGATTCTTCAGACCCCTGGAGGAAGGTGGTTAGGGAAAGGGGGAGAGGGATGTGTTAAGCCATGAAGGGGTGATACACTGGGAGCCAGATGTGCCACATTGGCCCTAACAGGGGCTTTAGGGAAGCACGGTAATATATGCACAGAAAAACGTGAGTAAAACAGGCCTGGAAATTTCCCCAGTGTAATAGCTTTCTGCCGCATTGGTGTGTTTAACTATTGCATTTAAAATGTTTCCCACACACCTGTGGACTCAAGAGTATTCTGTTAAGTGTGGTTTACACCAGGAAAATGTACAGGTAGATCCGTGAGTGAACAATTAGCCCGTCCACACCTCTGCAGACCCAGCAGCACAGACAAACCCGGCGCCGTCTCCGTCGGCCAGAGCAGGAACGCAGACGGAGCCGGACCTGCAGGCTGAAGAGAGGGCGCCCTGCAGGCCTGTTCCCCGTCCGTCAAATCCTCCCCGCCCCGGGCGCCAGGGCCCAGGGTCTCTAGGGAGTGTGTGGCACCTACTGGCCTGTTTTTCCAAAAAGTTCAAATGTGTGAAGTGAAGATGCCAGGCTTACTTACCTAAAATAAGAATTTCATACAATCCTCATATTTGTTTCCAAATGAAGGGCTTCAAAGACTCATTGAGTTGAACCCACGCCCACACTTCCACAGGGCAGAGAGCACCCGACGCGCTGAGCGCGGTGAGGAGACCTGGGCCTCAGACCGGCACCTCCCAGCCTCCTCTGGCACGTGTGCAGGGCGCCAGGCTCTGGCTGTGCCCTGCCCTCTGCCCCTCGTGGACTAACCTCCCCGAGCAGGAACAGCAGTCCCTGAGGGGACACATCTGTGTACCGTGCACCATGTTCATGCTTTGTGATGTCAGGCAGAATGTTCCTGTACTCACGTGCACACATCAGGGTGTGTCTGTGCGTGCGTGCGTGTGCGTGCGTGTGTGTGTGTGTGTGTGTGTGTGTGCGCGCGTTATTATTTAAGCTCTTGGCTTCAGACAGGTAAGTGGGCTGGGATAGAATCTTGTAAGGCTTCCTGAGCACGGTGCCCACCTCTTCTCACCCATGCCCGCTGCCACAAGAGAGTGAAAGGAATATGGGCCACAGACTACAGCTCCTGGAAGTCTAGGAGCTCGAGCACTGTCCCTACAGTGCACGAGCGCCTTGGGTTTGGAGGAAATGCATCCAGACTCTGGTCAGTATTTCTACTTAACAAATAATACGTAAGGACCAGTAGTCAGAAGACCGCTGTTAAAACACCAGCACTCCTTATTTTCAGTGTTCTCTGTCTTAAGATTTATTCTTGAAGGGTTTTTTTGGGGTGTTTGTATCATCAATTTTAATTCCACAAAAGAAGGCTGAGACATATCCAGAGCGGTCATTAGCCCAGACGTAGCCAAGACGGGGTGGCCAAAGGAAGTCCTCGCGCCGGCGTGGAGCACGCTGTCTAATTGGCCAGCCTGGTGTCCTCTCTGCGTGCCGTTGCCATTAGTTGACTGTATTGTTTTAGATTTATGCATTAAAAATACGATTTCTACTTCCAAGGCCTCACTTTGTTACTTTGTAGCTTTTAAGCTGATGCCATGAACTTATTTTTCTTCTAAGATAAAGTCACATCTATGGATTTTTCAACTAATTACGTATCTGCCAATAAATACTTAGGGGATACATTTTATTTCAATTTATTATTTGTGTTTACATAGTGTGTCCCTGGCAGTATCCATGGGATGGAACTGAAAATAAACGGTTTAATGGTGTTCGCTGCCGGTCCCTCACCCGTCTCTCTCTCTCTCTCTCTCTCCTTTTAATAGCTACCGTCAGTCCAGTCAAGCATGACAGGAACTCAGAGGCAGCCAACTCGCAGCACTCGGAGGATATGCCTGACAGATGTGTCTTGGAAGGGTCTGAGAGTCCAGGTGAAGCCATTTAAAAATAGTCAAGTATAAAATGATGAATTTGACGCTGCTTTGGGTCCGGGGGCGGTGATGCTGTTTTCTCTTAGCAGCTGCGTTGTCAAAGGAGTGGTCACCTCCAGAGGTCGCAGTGCCGGGCCGTCACCTCCCTGTCCATCAGGAGCTCAGCCGGAGCAGTACAAAGGCCGGTGACGAAGGGGCCATAGCATGAGTTCATGGTTGTACATTTTAGGGTAGACTGGTTTCATACACGTGCAGATGAGAACTAGAGAAAGTGACATTTTAAATGCTCCAATATGAGAGCCAGCAAGGGCCCAGCACACGGAGAGGTAGGCAGGGAGAGCCAAACTGGCACGCGTGGTGCGCCGGCCTTCCAACGCAAGCAGGACTCCTAAAGCACCTGCAGCCGGCAGCGCATGCTGGCACAGACACGAGAGCCAAGGCAGCTGTGCGACATGCTGCCGTCCCCGGAGGAAGGCACAGGCAGGCAGGAAGGGATGGGCAGGCCCTGCCAGGCGTGTTGGCGCAGGGAACTTTGTCCTGGCCTTGGCATGTGTGAGAGCATGCCAGCCTTAGATGCCAGTGTCGCACCAGCGTCCTCGTGCTGGGAGGCCTTTGTTACCGAGCGACACGCTGCGCCAGGCTGCTTGTCGCTTGGCCTCTGTGCCCAGCCTCTTCCCTGCTCCTGACTCGGCCTCTCTGCGGCCTGTCAGCTTGGTTGAGAGCTTGGCAAACCTTGGCCTTCCCTGACAGGCCGGCTGCAAACAGCCCCTGGTCCTGCCCCCGAGAGCAGCTGAGATTCCATTTTCAGGAGAGCAGCCGCCCACAGCCTGTGTCAGGCCCCCAAGTCCTCCTGGGGCTCCTGGCGCACCCCCACGCCTCCAGAGATCCCACGGCCACCGAATGCCCGGCCTCGGCCTCGCCTCCTCCCGTGTGCGAGCACCCCAAAGCAGCCTGCCTGGCAACCAGGGAAAGTCCACGGTCAGATCCACCCGACTCTGCCCTGGTGACCTGAAGAAGAGTGGATATCACCCCGACAGAGGGCGCACAGGGGTCATTCCAGGGCCTGCGATAAAATTTGTGTTTAAACTACTTCTAATTTGTGCTCAAATCGTCACATTGTGCGTAGGTTTCTACAGTGTCTTTAACTGTTTCCCACCCACCCTCCTCTCGGGCAGTCACGTCCCAGGCAAGTGTTTGCCTAAGAGTTCATTGCCTTTGACAAGAGTGGGCAGCTCCGGGCACTGCTGAAGGAGAACGCGGCCCTCCCACTGGAGGCCGAGACTGCAGTGAGATCCAGACGGGCACCCCGTCTGGTGCTGCAGACAAAGGGACGCACCCCAAACAGGAAAACTAACTAGGACACACAGGTGCTGCAGAGGCAGCTTAGCCTCCAGAGTGAGCATCTCCCTGCCCCAGCCATCACCATGCTGGTAATAAAGAAGGAATCGCCCCGGCTCTTTGCGCTGTCTGTCCCTGCATTTTAAGACATCTTGCCTTATAGGCCTGCAAACCTCTGGAGGCTTCAGAACTGGTCTCACTGCCTTCCACTGAGAATTTGTGGCTTGGTTGTCATGGAGACATCGTATTTCTCCAAGAATTGCTCATATTGATCCGTGGCCAGGCGTAAATGGCCAGGCGAGTGTGAGGTGTGGGGGCTGGGCGGTCCTGGAAAATGACCAGGGCTGTAGGCTGGAAATCAGCTCATGGCAAACACTTAGGGAGAAAGAGGGAAGAGGTTTTATTTTGTTTCAGGGTTTCTTTCTGCACTCGGGCCATTGTCTTTGTCCACGAGGGACTGAAAGAAACTTGTTAGCCGCTTGTCATGTCAGATCTCTGGTGCTGGGCCTGACACAGCTGTCAGCCTTCGCCTTGGCGCAGTTCAGGGCACAACACAGCGGCCGTGACATGAATTATTCATGGCTCCTCGTGCGCGTGAAATTCTGTGATGAGAAATTAAGACACTTCTGAAAGAGGTGCTTGTTTAGGAAGAAAGATTTTGATGAGGGAGTCTATTTTCCTCAAGCAGGAGCATGTGTAGGCAGCATTCCTACAGTGGAGCACAGAGGAAGGTGAGCTTTGGGTTTCTGGTGTGAGAGTGCTCACCCAGGGTCAGATTTGGAGACGCCATCAAAGTAGAGGCCCTCCAGACACTAAACGTGCGATTCTGCTCACGGGTAGTTCCTCATATGGGCGGGGGCATGTTGAAATCTGAATGTGTCGTTCTCACCATTTCCAACTGGAATGTTACCATTCATTTGAAATCCTGTTAACATTTTCATGCGCGTGAAGATCCCCCATTTACAAAGTTGAAGTGGTCAGTATTCTAGCCCTAATGGGTATTGACCTTACGTAGTTTTATCTATGCAATGCTAAATGACTGCTATGTTTCTTACATCTTTTCAAATGAGTAGATCAGTTGTTTGAACAGCTTACAGACAGTGAAGATCATTTCTCCAGACAAGCACAGCTCAGAGCATCACTTCACATATTGCTCTTTTCAAACAAAGGCTCTTCTCTGCAGGTCCTCTTGCCACCATCTTATGTGGCTCTGAGAACTTCAGTTGCTGGTAACATCTCATTTTCATAGCCAGAAATCAAGGACACTAAAACAGAAAAACTAAAGTAGAAATTTTTGAAAAAACTTGAGGTTGCTATTTTTTAAAGGTTGATAAAATTGAAAATTCAAGTGTGTGTGTGAGTGCGTGTGCACATATTACATCCATGTATAGTAACCAGTTTGGGTTGCTGAGTTATCTGGACAAGCCAGGCTCTTGCGTGCAGTCTGGACACACTTGCCCAGCCCCAAGCTCAGTGCCGACCCACTTGTGAGTGGGCTGTGTCTGCTGTGGGTCACCATCCAGCGAGCTCGCCCTCACCCACCCAGCCATCACGGCCTCTTTCTGGGCCACAGTGTGTACCTAGGTAAGCACCAGAGTCCATTAGAGCTGGCAGAGCATCCCTGCTCCTCTGACCCTGCCAGTGAACCTAGCAGTCCCGCCTGGCCGGGAAGTAGCCCGCAGTAGTGTCTTTTCTTTGGAATAATTCATTAGCAAAGAGTTGAGACTCACAGGTGAGCCCCAGATTGAAGTTTCTCTCTCAGATGCTCTGAAGGATGCCTGTTCGTGCCCTGGCATTTCTCCGTTCCAGGAACCGGTGGGAATAGCTTTGACGTCTAGTAATAGAAGCAGAGACAGCAGCGCAGACTGGCAGCCCCCCTTTCTGTGATGTTAGGGCCATTAGACTAGCTTCCTTGGGCTCCTAAAGGCCTGGTTGCTTCTGAACCTGAAAAGCATTTTCACAAAAGCAGTTCATCTGGGTCTTTGCTAGTTAACTCCAGGTAACCATTCCCTAGACAGGGAATAATGGTTTATCTTCATTCCCCAGAACATTTGTTAAAAAAGAGTTCCTGACCTTCATCTTCACATTGATGGTGATGAGTGTGACGTTCACCATGTCCGAAGTGTCGATGAGGGATCTCAAGTCTGTATCTCCCCATTTCTTGGAAAATTAAGTTTAACTTTCTAGTGCACTGGGGACAGTGCACTCACAAGTAACCTCAGCTGAAAGTGTAGTGACAAGAGTGTGTGGAGCCTGAAGAAGTGTGTAGTTGGAAATCAGGGCACACCTGCTGTTAACAGAATGTTTCGGTGGTTTTCATGTAGCACGTTTGTCGTGCAGATCCATATACATCATTGTCAATCAATAACACATTTGCATAGATGATGAGCAAAACTAGATTTTGCAGTTTTCAGAGGAGAGGATAGCACGAAAGCTCAGGTGGGCTCTTTTTCTTTTACTCATGAATCACCAGCAGAAGCCAGGTAAGGCAAAGTAGAACAGATGCAGGGCTGGCACCGGCGATGGCCCTAGCTGCATGCGGCCGAAGGTGGCGCCCGAATCAGTCGGGTGCCTAGGGTAGTGCCTAGGATGCACTCTGTCGATTCTGCGCTCTGGAAGCCAGAGCATCTCTGAAGTAAAGTGTAAGCACTTTCTTTGGGCTGCATTTCATGGTATCAATACTTTGATTAATTTGCCCAAAGGGAAAATTGAAGCATCAGTGTAATAAATTTTAAAGGAATTAAATTATGGACTAATTCACACACACATGCACACATCTACTATACAGTATTAGTTTAAAACAAAGAAAGGTTTGACTTTTTTCCAGTAGGAGTGGGAGTTAGGAGTCAGTTTATGACTTTAAAAGTAACTCATAAAGGCACAGTCTGCAGAGTGGGACAGACAGACAGACCAAGATCACTCGCTCAGCCCCAAGGAGAATCAAACAAGTAATTCGAGGACTAAATGTTTCTTGATTCTGTAATTCAGATCCTACTTCAGCTCCTCTGTAAGGCTGACCCAGAAGCTGCACTTGAGGTTTCTCTAAGAGCAATTAAGCTACTGGAAATGTATGGAAATGTATTAATTTCATACTAAATTCCTTGTTAGAAATATTCATCTTCCTCGGCAGTTAAACCTGAGTCATATGCACAGTCACAGCATGGTGGCTGTTGTTTAAGACTGTTGCTTCTTCTATTCACATCTCATATCACTTCTCAGCCTTTGGGCTAAGATTAAGTGTAGTATCTGTTCTTATTCTGTTCACGCTGCATTTCAGGACAGGCGCCGCCCCTCCCTGCTGCTCCCCTGCTCCCCCCGTCCCCGCCTGGTTCCGCTGTCTAACCCAGCACCTGTTCTCTCTCCAGGTGAGCCCAGACACCATTCCTGGATAGCCAAGGTGTGCTCCTGCAGGGTGTGCTGAGTGGACCTGAACTGCGGGAGCCCAAGACCCGTACGGATTCCACACGCTCCCACCCCCACGTGGAGCAGCGCTGCCCACGGTCTGCGCGGACTTGCGGATGCTCCAGCTAGATGCACCGAGGGCGTGATCGCTGCCCGAAAACGCCACCTTCTTCCAGAAAATGATCACCTGGCTCAGCGATGGCGAATCCTTTAGAGCTCTCAGGGATACAAAGAATCACTGTGGCCTGCGTGCCGTGGGTTCTCCACCACTGGCCTAAATCATTCTCTAACCCTCCTTCTTATTTTCTGCTAATATTTTCAACAAGAAACGCCAGCCCACGGATAGAAATTGAACAGTGCTTAGAAGTTGCTTCCATTTTTTCAATCCTCGAGCCATAGAACAAACATTAAAACTAGCATAACACGTAATGTAACGTTGCTCAGCATGTGGGATCTGAAGCTTAGCAATTTGATCTATCAGGTGACAACATGTGTCAGTGGACGCCCTAATTCAGACCAAGGGTTGCAGCAAGTCTCACCCCTAAGCGTGAAACATGTCCACAAATAACAAACCCCCACAGTCATCAATTTGGCCCGCGAGGACACCGGGTGTCACAGATGCCAGACGTGTGACCCGGTACATGTGGACCTCGATGACACTGGGCTAACATCTCGGCAAAAGGTCGAGCACAGCAGCCATGGAGACGTGGGCGTAGGAGGGGCCCACGTCCCACACGTGCGGTTGTCTCATTAAGCCGGAACTTTACAGCTCTTTTCCCAGAAAGAAGCTTGTCTAGCAGGAATCCTAAAACTAAAATATGCGAAGCAGTATAAATACGAAATGACATAAAGTGCTCATCGGTTAAGCCTGTTAGCAATCTGATGTATTTGCTGTGATTTATATACCATTCTTTGATTTGTAGAAAATCTAAGCTTATTAATATGCATATATTATGAATACAAATAGTGCCTAATCTATTGAAAACGAAGTATTAGATATATGATTTATAGCTCTATCTAAGAAAGAATTTCAAGTTGCTTCAAATCAATGCACACTTTTCTGAGCATCGATGAGTGTCCACACCGGGGCAGGGACAGGGAGAGGACCTGAGGGTTCAGCGTGTTCCTGACTGGAACACGTGGGCCGGACCGCAGACACGAGCGGCCCCTCTCCGTGTCCAAGCTGTGCTCGGTGCTTCCTAGAAATGGTGCCCTTGGGGGAGTGTCCTGTCAGCTGCACTTCACAGACTAACTGCTGTGGGTACGAGTGACCCTAGGAAATCAGAATCCCTGGACCTACCTGTGTGAAATGCCCTCCATGGAAACACCAGGCCAGAGCCCTTGAGACTCGTTTCAAAATAAAGGAGATGGTGACCCTGGCAGTGGGCATTTTCTGTCACTCACGGCCACAGCAGGGACAGTTCACCAACACCCTAGCACAAGTGATGCTGCGTAAGTGCACATCCTCACGAAGGGACAGGTTTGCATGCTCTGTTCTGGACTGATTATTGAGAACGCACTTTGTTATTTTCATAATGATGTCTCATTGTTCCCTTTTCAAAGATGAGAGACAGTAGGTTTTAACAGTTGCTATTCTTAGCGTTTTGATGGGTGTAAGAAAACCACTATTGAATCCCTAAAAAAATACTTTATGATACCACTGACTACAGGAAATTAGGAAGGGCATGACCTTGACTTCCAAACAGGAGTTTATTCATGCTTTATTAGTGGAAGCCAATATCATTAACAGCCAAGACCTTCAATTCTTAAAAATAAGAATCTCAGAGAGAGACTTAAAGGATGCTTCTGGAATATGCACGTGCAGATAGACTGGGGCAAAAACTACCAAGTGCATCTGAGTCGCTGGGCTGTGCCGGTGTGCTCAGCCCACCTTGGTCCTCTGCCCACCTTGGTGCTCCCTGCTGTGGGGAGACGCGCTGCAGCTCAGACCTGCTTCTCATGGGGCCGTGTCCTCCTGTCTGTCTTGGGGTGGGCGGGGGGGTCACTGTCCGTGTGTGAGTTCATGTCCAGCTCCCTGTCACCACGATGAACACTCCATTAAAATGAGAGAGAGAATTTCATGTTTCCAAGTCTGCAGGTCCGGATTCTTCTGTCTGTGTGGTATGGTGCTGGCAGGCCGTGTCCTGCCCCGTTAGGTTGCGCCATGCGCGTGCTGTGTGGGCTGTGCAGGAACTGCGGAAGGACTCGGAGCAGAGCCTGGGGTGATGGGGACCATCGGCAGCTCTGGCACCTTCTGTCCTCGCCCTAGAAGCCTCAGCTGAGCGTGGAGCAGGCCTCGGGGCTCCAGCTTCTTCTTCTGTTAGGAACTGAGTTAACGCACGGGAACCTGCCACTCTGGAAACATGGTCAGAACACGCTAAGCGGTACTCCTGTATTTGGGTGACTTCCGTTTCCTTTTCTTGTTTATCTTTTCCCATATGCTATACTTTTTAGAGCCTTTGGTAATTATTCAGATAAACATTTTGGAAACAATGCTGCTTCTCCTCAGAATTTAGATGGCATCTAACAAGCTCATTTAGAGTGAAGACTCGGAATACACTGATTCCAATTGATTTTTTTCCCAGTACTGGGGATCAGACTCAGAACCTTGAGCTTGATGTGCAAGCATAGTGCCATTGAGCCAAATCCCTGGATCTAATTCCAACTGATTGTAAATTCATCTTTCCACAGAATTGTCTCATAATTTTTTAATTTTAAAATTTTAAAATCTATTTTGAGTATTTTTTAGTTGCTCACCTATTCAAAGACAGCATGAGGCACTTTAATTCCTCCTAAAGTACTATCTAAGGGGTGCACAAGTTGCCCAGCATTGTGTGTAATTTCACAGGAGAAATGACTGCTGTGCACACATTTGCATGACAATTAGCATCTTTTAAGTTTTTGAGCTTTTCAGTAGCTGCTCTCTTGACAGCCTGCCTTTTGTGTGACGTCATCCAGCATCAGGAACTAACGCTGGAAAGGCCAGGAGCTTTGCTCAGCTGGGATCTGCCCATGGTATAGCAGAAACCAGAATCAATGGGTGTTGGAGACCTTGCCCCAAGAGCCCTTACCCCCCACCCCTCGCCCTGGGATGGGGTAGCACTGTCCATCTCTAGCTGGGCCGGACCAACACTGGGCCTGCTGCCAAAGCCCTTGACCAAATTTCTCAGGCCTTAGCTGTAAAATGTGGATACTGTGGACTTTGTGCAGTCAAGAGATTTTCTATGTTTTATTGAAAAATATGTTCATCCTGATCACTCTGTGTTTTACCACCTCCTTCTCACAGCACCTGCTCGTTAGGCCCAAGACAAACCCACCTTTACCCCAGAAAGCGTCCTGCACATAGGGACCTGTGACACGCCTCGCTGTAGGCATGACGACGGTGCAGATGGCAGGAAGCTGACGCTTCAGGGCCACATGGGACCGAGGTCACGAGCCACTCAGGGCTGGAAACGACTGCTACTAGTAATGGGCAGGCCACTGAGAGTGTGTGTAGTACTCTTCTTTGGACACTGTCACTCCTGATGCTTTTTTCCTGTCACACGGATGTATTTACTGTCAGCCATTCGAGGACCACTTTGAGGTCAGCACCCCACTAACTGGAAAGGCAGTGTGCATTTTATTAAAGGATACAAGGTCTTAGCACCCAAGGTAATTAGCGTATGTTTAGCGCAACACGATGGCTAAATCTACAGAGTGCCAAATTCCAGCAGAACGCCAATACTCATAACATTATGTAATGGCAATAATTAGCTGGCACAGGCTTCCAGGCCGATCATTTATTCACTTAGCAATCGTTTTAATTGCAATCATCTGCAGAGTCATCCATCGGCTTTTTGATCTCACTTGTGTGTTTGTAGGACGGTGTTTTCATACAGCTCAGGGACACAGCATGATGCCCCGTGGCACTCCCTAGGTAAAGTGTGTCTCTGGTGAGTTGCTGACATGGGCAGACATCCGTTAGCCTTGAGACGAGCTTCCTCGTTCCATCCGCAGTGTCCACCGCATTCCCTGTCTCTCACATATTATCCAAGGATTGCAATATTCTTTCTGCAATCACATCAGTCTATAGTTATGTTCTACTGAGGAAAATTAATTGGTTTCATTTTCTCTATTGTATTTTAGCGCCTGCCAAGGTTTGGGTTTCCCAAGACACAGCCACAGCGATCAAGTTGTGCTTGTTTTTTTTCTGGTTTTTTGTTTTGTTTTGTTTTTTAAACAGTAAGATTTCCTTAGATAGGGGTGTTTCAGATATTCAGCGTATTTCCACCAGTCTAACAAGAGTTCAGCGCTGCCAGGATTCTAGATGGGAAGTGGAGGTGACACTGTGTCCTTGGGATGGCAGTGACAGCAGGTGAGGCTGGGCAGCAGCAGATGCCTGTGGCTGTGCCCTCGATGGAGGGCTGGGCTGTGTGTCGCCTTCCTGCCATGTAGGTGGCAGCAACACGCAAGGATAGACATTTTCTCCACCTCTCAGCCCTTGCCCAGCGCGCGCACGCGCACACACACATACACACACACACATACACATACACACACACATACACATACACACACATACACACATACACACACATACATACACACACATACACACACATACACACACACATACACACACACACACACACACACACACGCCCCCGAGAATCATTGCAGAGGAGGGAAGATGTGCAGGACAGACAAGCTCCGATAGTCCCTCCCTTCTCCAAAGCACTGTCTTAAGGCCAGGATCGCAGGGTGCTCGGAATGAGCGGCATCTGTCCTGCTGTGCTCCTGCCTGAGCTCCCACTGGCCTCTTGTTTCTTTATTTACAGATCTCGAGTCTTTACCACCATCACCCCACCCCCTGGAGAGAAAGGAAGCGAATTACTCCATCTACTGCTGCCGAAGCCTGCAGAAATACATCCTCCACGAAGACACTGGAATCCGGGAGTGTCCTGCACTGAAGGGGTCCGCTTCTCTGACGCTCCTGTCAGCGAGGCTCTGAGTACGCTTCTCAGAGGGCGTCCAGCAGGGGCGCTCTGCGCCGGGAGGCTGGTGTGAACCGCCGTGGGAAGGAACCGGGAGCGGCCGCTCCCGCTGGGCTCGCCCTCACCTGTCAGGCCCCACGGCGATGGGAGGCGGCGTCGCTGTGCTCGTCCCGGGGGTCAGCCTGAGCGTCCTCCACACAGAGAAGCCACGTGGAGGGTGAGAGGGGAGCAGCGACTTGCTGAGGCCCTGGGCGGAGACTGCTGAGTGTGTGCGAGGAGGCGCTCTCTCCTCCCGCCCAGGCTGCTCCTCTCCTCCACCCAGGCTCCCCCTGGGACCGCCCTGCCTGGTCGTCCAGGGTGATGTGCTTTTTAAGTCTGCTTTGAACTCGGGGCTTTCCACTGGGCAGCCTCCCAGCCCCCTCCTTCACTTTCTGGGAAGCTAATTACCCAGGCTGGCCTGGAGCTTGCAGTACCCCTGCCCCAGCCCTCAGGGCGCTGAGAGTACAGGTGTGTCACCAGGCCTGAAGGAGCAAATGTTTCAGAGCTCGAGCTGTGCAGCGCAGCAGGCGCTGAGTGGTGAGAAGCACGGACCTTGAGTCCTTGCTACTCACTCTCCGTTCCAGATTCCATAGTGTAAGCATGGTTCCATACACAGTGCTGGGCCTCAGTTTCCCCACCTGACCTGGGGACAAATAATTTCTGTCTCATGCTCCTTATGTACTGTCATCGATGAGCACGACCTTAAAGGTGATAAAAATCACTGTGTAGCTGTAACACTGAGTTATCATATTTTTAGACGCTCAAGGGGGTTTATTAAGCAGAATTTAAAGAGAATAAAGTGCAGGCCCTGAAGAGGGAGCCGTGCGACGGCCTGGTGCTGGGATAGTGACGTGTTTCAGGGGTGGAAATCTGGGATCTGTGAGTCTATAGACAGGGGGTCTTCACTAACAACACAAAAGCTCTGGCCCAACTGCAAGTCAGAGTTCGGCCTCATGGTGTAAGAGGAAGGCCACTGGTTTCTCGTATCTTTATTTTTTTTTTTTTTTTACTTTTTTGAGACAAGGTCTTGCTTTGAATTCAGGCTGGCCCTGAGCTCAGCCTCCAACTCACATCACAGCAATCCTCCTGCCTCTGCCTCCTGAGTGCTGAGATTACAGGCGTGAGCCACCACGCCCGGCACTGTGGTGTGTGGTACTGGTTGCTGCTGGGGTGAGTCTCCACGACCAGTATTGTATGTGGTTACCGGGGAATTGAACCTGGGCCCTTGCGCTTGTAAGACAAGCACCAGAAACACTGAGCTAAATCCCCAGCTCTCTATTTTTGTTTTTTAAGATGAGAAATCTGAGGGTTTCTCCTATGCAGATCCTGTTGCTTCATCCACAAAACCAAGTGACGGGCTGACAGCGTCCCTGAGGGATGTGGCACACGGAGGAAGGAAGCACAGCTGTGTGCACAGTGTACAGACATGGGCAGCCCTCAGACTATCTTGGAGTTCCTGTCCCCTTGAAAGTGTGATTTCCTGTCTTCGTTTCTTCCCTTACCACACCCAAACCCCCAACTTTGAGTCCTTTTCCTGGAGCACACAGGACTGAGCGTCCACCTTCTGGCTGCTTCCAGCTGAAGTGGAGGGGATCCTCCGCCTAGCCAGGGGTGAAGGTCTCCTCTGACCAGGAGTGTTGGTTTCTGTTGTCCAAAACCCACAGTTTTCGGTATTTTGGGATGGTTGGCTGGGTTATGAATTATGGATCACCATAATGGTACTCCAGAGGTGGGCAGGTTTTCACTTGGATTGCACAGAGCATTTTGGCATGAACAAGCTATACAGATCCTTGCAATAAGGGCTTCTTCATTTATGTAAACAAGTAGTAATCGATCAAAAGTTCAAGGCTGTCCCTAGCACAGTAGGTACTGATAAATAAAAAACAGTCATTCTTCTGACTCCCAAAAGATAATCTTCCAGGAATGTTTCTATGTCAGGACAAGGCAGGCCAGTTCATCTGACTGCTGACTTCCGCCAGCAGTCTCATAATGCAGCAGCCTGAAAGGTGTGATGCATGACAGATGCCGACGTGAGACCGAAGCACCAGAAGAGGGACCTGAGGCCCCCTGAAGGGGAGCCTGAAGCCGGGAGTCAGGGAGTCACAGAAGAGTTGGTACAAAGCAACTGCCTGGAACTCTGCCTCCCCAAGGATGACACTTGTCAGAGATTCCATCCCCTCCCATTGCACAGAACTCGGAAATAAACCAGTGGGAAATCTGCCTGGAGGAGAGCTGGGAGGGACACCGGACCCTAGTAATGGGGTCACAGGCAGCCAGAGGGAAGCCTTCCCTTACTTTCACTGTAATAAGTCTCGGTGAAGCATTTCATCAGGACTCTGCTCAATGCCTCTTCTCTTTAAGTAGATTTTAAAAACAGGAATAATAGGGACCGGGGAGTTAGCTCAGTGGTTCCGGCACCTGTCTTGCAAGCGCAAGGGCCCAGGTTCGATTCCCCAGTATCCACATACAATACTGGGTGTGGAGACTCATGCCCAGCAGCACCAGTACCACATACCACAGTGCCGGGCGTGGTGGCTCATACCTGTAATCCCAGCACTCGGGAGGCAGAGGCAGGAGGATTGCTGTGATGTGAGTTGGAGGCTGAGCTCAGGGCCAGCCTGAACCACAAAGCGAGACCCTGTCTCAAAAAACCTAAAAAAAAAAACAGGAATAATAAAGATGACTGTGGGGAATTTCAACTAAAATGGCAAATGAAAGACGCACGCACCACCACGCTGGCCTGGAGCCTCTTCAAAATAATAGGCCAGGAGGCACAGACCCAGAAGACGACTGGGGAGGGAAGAACAGCAAAATGTTCAAAACTGAGGACCAAAGGGGCCACAGCAGGCAGCGTCGCGGGGCCCCAGAGGTGCTGCCAAGTCCCTGAGGGGCTCTGCTCGGGCAGCGTCACGCGGAGGGTGGGCACAGGTGTAAAGCACGGCGCCCGAGGCTCAGGCCCGGGCAGTGCCCTGCGCGGGGGCGGGCATCCTCCTCACCAGCCTGTGCTGTGTGTACAGAATGTGAAGAGGGTCATGCCTGGGTCCCCTCTGAGCCCGGGCCAGTGTCCGTCCATATCTCAACGGCGTCTGCCCTGCCCTCCCCTCCCCTGGCCAGCTGCCCGTCAGCAGCCCTCCTGGTGTGCGAACACTTTCTTGAAGGGCACTGCTGACTTGCGGCCTTCGCCAGGTCACATCTTGGAGTGCCTGTCCCCTTGAAAGTATGATTTCCCTCGTTCCTTCCTGTCTTCGTGTCTGCCCTTCGTTTCTGGGCTGGAAGCATCCTGTGCACCAGGAACCCTCCTGAGCTCCCCCAGAAACCCAGAGAGCTGGGTGCCAGGAGGACAGAGGTGGAGGACCGGGATCGAATCCCCGTCCTCCCGCTGCTCCCACGCTCTTCCAGGCCTCTCCACCCTCCGTCCTGAGGGCCCTTGAGTCTCCTTCCCAAGGTTTGTTTGTGAAAGAAACACGATCCGGATAGAACAGGTTTTAAAGAAAAAATCTTACTGAAACTCAAAGATGTTTCGGGGGGTATCTTGCCCTTTCCCCTCCACAGTGCCTGCTGCCGACTGCCAGTGTAAGAAACTCCAGCGCACATGCGAGCCAGACCCTTAAAGACTGTAACACAGCAGCTCTTGGCGTGCTCCGAAGGCCGCATGCTCCAGGGCAGAGAGGAACATGGAGGAGTCGGGGCGGGCGGCTGGCAAGGCCGAGCTGCACACCGGCTCTTGGACGCCAGCTGGGGACTGTGACGGCAGCCCTTTGGCCGAGGTTAGACCTAAACCACAGGATGTGTGAGGCTGAGATCCCTCCTTCAGCCGGTCCTCGGCTGCTCCTCACCGCCTGCGCGCAGCTGGAGGTTGGACCTGTCCTGGCCGTGGAGTCTCTGCTGCCTCTCAGTGTCTGTCTGTCTCTGCAGCTTCATCTGTCTGTCTTTGTCTCTCTCATTTAAAGGTATTTAGAACAGAGGTCAGCCACCTCTTCCTGCAAAGGCCCAGAGAGTAAACACTGCAGAAGCCCAAACCCAAGGAGTGGGCGCTGCTTGCCCGTGGGCCAGATTCTCTGAGTGCCCATCTGGAATAAAAGCCAGGCAAGTAAAAACCCGAATCTGTAGGGGTATCAGCAGCAGGCAGCGCTGTGCACTCCTGAGTCCTGCGGGGGCCAAGCATACTCGAGGGCCATGGAGTGGTGCCCCAGGCCCCTGTGAGCCCAGCAGGCACAGAGCCCAGCGTGCATGCCGAGGAGCCCGCAGGAGGCCGCTGTCCCATCTGCCTGTCCAGGCGTCCGGTCACCCCGGAGCCACACCTGCCTGAGGAGACAGACACTCCGCCTCCCAGCTCCTCTTATCATTTCAACACTCGAGAGAATGTTCCTTCTGGATTATGTCCCACTCCTGCCAGATGCCACAGTCTACCTGTTCTACATGGAGATTTCAGAAAATTATTTTGTTACCACAAGAAAATTAACTGTGACAGGAAGAAGAAACAGGTGTCTCTCTTTCTGGAGGTCAGGCTTGGGAGCAACGTTTATCTGCCTTTGGTGCATAAAATCTCCCTCGGGATTTACCCCTGGAACCTGAAGAACAAAGGGAATCGAGGGGCACCAGTGTGGCACCTCCGGCCAGCGCAGATCAGATGACTGTCCTAAACCACGGAGAGAAAAGCACTGTATGTATTGCGTTTTCTACAAGAAAATGCCCACAGTTGCAGCTACAGTGGCTGCACTATCTGAAGATCGCAGTGTCTGTTGTGCCGTGAAGTTGGATAGAGAAAGCAGTGCAGCGTGTGGACTCCTGGTGGTTCTTTGTGAGACCTCTGTGCGGTCGACCTTGACCACAATGAGAAAAAGTCACTCCTTAATTTTTAAGCTTTGTCAGCAGGTATTTCCTTCCCTCTGCTGTTCTAGGTCACAGTGGATTATGGAGAAGGAAAAACACCGGAAAATTCGGAGCGGAACTCAGCCAAAGGAGCCGTCCGCCGGCTCTTTGCCCTGAGAACGGCCGGTCTCGGGTGCTCAGCGGCAGCCCAGGCTGGCCGAAGACGTGGTCTTGCCGTACTGCACGATGACACCTGGCACACACTCAGTACCCTCCTCGGAGAGCCCCAGCGTGTGCAGGACCGAAGGGCGCGCTCCCTGCTCGGCAGGAGGTGGCTGCTCAGGGTCTGGAAGCCCGCAGCGCAGCGGGCGTCCGCACCTTCCTCCCTCTGGCGTTGGGCCCCGCTGATCTGATCATTTCCACCTGCCTAACAAATCCCTGTGCGTAATTATACTTACATCTCGCGCTGCCTGGAGAGCCCTGCCTCGCACACCCTCCCCCTGTCTGGGGTCCATGGCCTCCTTTCTCCTCCCGGGAAATGTCCCACTGCTGAAGCCTGTGTGCAGCCAGTTTTGTCAACATTTAAAGGCCAACTACCTCTGCAAGGCTGAGACAGCAGGATCACAGGGTCGAGCCCAGCCTGGACACCTTATCAATTTAGCAAGTCTCTGTCTCAAAATAAAAAAGGGCTGAGGATATAGCTCAGTACGAAGGGCATGGGGTCTATCCACAGTACCAGCAAAGAAAAAAAGAGAGAAAGAAAAGCCAAGGCCAGCTGCACACAGCATGCCGTCCGCCCTCAGCGGCGAGCGTCCTCCACCAGCTGCCGGCCCTCACCCGAGAGCGCCTCACTTTGCCTCTCAACACGGGGCCCAGGTCGCCCTCCCTCCTCGGGTTCACTCCACCACCAGCTCCCCCCAGCCGGCTGCTCCCCTCCGGAGTTCCCTGCTGGAATAGCTGGTGTGCTTCTGCCCCCTGGTCAGCCCCACAACTGCTGCTTCTGGGCCCGTGTACGCTGGGCACCACCTGGGCTGCTGGCTACCGGGCGCCCCTGCACCCAGCTCCACCTGTGTGAGATGCCAGCATCTTCCACATGACGCTGGCTCAGCCTCCCTGTCTGCCTGTCTCTCCCTCCCTGTCCCCACCCCCCAGTGTCCAGCATCGCACTGCCCTGTCCAGGGGCAGAGTTCCGCACGGTCTTGCCAGTTTGGACCCTTTTCTGCCGTGTAGGCAGCCATCAGAGGCTTGGTAACGTTATCATCGGACGCTCCTGAAGCACTCACCACAAAAGATGGGGAATCCCTCCTCCCGTCCAGGAGCCTTGGGCAGGGTCTTGGATGGAAAGGAAGGCCCCAGCAGAACCGACTGCTTCTGGGGCATCGAAGGAAATATGCGGGGCAGCACTGCAGGGCCCCGAAGGGACCTCAGGCCCTCACACCTGCTCTCCTCCACCCTGAGGAGCCAGGCCTGGGCACTGCCCTGGGGTCACTCCCGTCCTGAGCAGGCAGAGACTTGGAGGGGCAGAAATGCCTGGAGCAGGCCGATCATGTCCACAGGGACTGTCACCTCGGTGAGATCGGGGGTGGCTGGGAAAGGAGGCGCCGCTGGAGGCGACCCCGGCCTCTGCCTCCGCTGCACCCACATTAATTGCAGCGGGACTTGCCTCTGCGGCGCCTCCCTCGGCCTGGCAACCTTCGCCTCTGTGCCGAGAGTGACTCGAGGACGCGCGGCCCTGTCCGTCACACGCTCCGATCAGGCTGTCGTCGGATGACACTGGCTGAGCCCGGGATGTCGGTCCCGCTTGACAGCGGGTGAGGGGCGGCTGATGGCATCGGGTGCTGGCCTGTCAGCAGGCGGTGTGACGCTGCCTCCTCAGCCCCACCTAAGCGGATGGCCTCAGCCTGCCCGGTGTCTGTGAGCTCCCCATTCCCAGCCGCGCTAAAGAACATGCCGGTTCAGACACTGGGCTCAGCTTAGCTCAGGCCGCTGCCCCACCTCAGGCTGCGCTGTCTTTGGGAAACTGCCAGGACTGATCCCAAACTTCACCAGTCCAACCCAGTATGCTTCTTTCTGCCTAAATAGTGCTCCAGCCCACCGCATAAACCTGGCTCTCTCGTGTCCCACAGTGTGTACAGCATTCTGTCGCGCTCCGTGTGCGCCGTGTGTACTCCCATCTGCCGGGCTCACGGCTGGTGCAAGTTTCTCCTCCTGGAGCTGAAACCTGGGGGAGCACCGGCACTGCCCCACAGGCAGGTCCAACACCCGCCGCCTTTCGCCACAGCTGAGATGCCAGCTCTTGCAGAAGCGACACAACCCAGCCAGCCAGGCTGCCTGCAAGTGCTTCTGACCCATCATTCTCTGGGCGGGTTGGGAAATGGAACTCAAAGTATTTTCAAGAAATTTGACCTTAGTCAAGAGGAACTTCTCAGACACACCCTTGGAGTAGCCAGTGTGGCTTCCGCCCTGAGGCTCCCTGGTCCTTTCGTGGGTGTGGTGACCTCCACGTGCCCAGTCGCTCCACTGTCTTTTCATTGCCAGCGTCCACCCGAGCATGGACCCACTTGGCCACGAAGAGCTCCGCACCACCCTGGGGCCGCACCCCACCACGGCACACGGGCGGACTCTGCTCAGGCAGAGGAGACACAGCTGCCCTGAGCTTGGCCAGAGTGTCTCAGAAGGTGCACGAGGAGGTCACTGTGGTGGCCGTGTCACACTGCGAGCACAGAGCAGGCCGCAGGCACCCGCTGGGTGTGAGTCCAGTCCGGTGGGCTGAGGGACCTCCAGGGGACTTTGTAGGGAGGCCATGCTCAGACCCAGCCTCCCAGCCCCAGGTGGCTGGCAGGGGCACCTTGGTAGTGCAGCTGACCCTGCCTCTGCGCCTATCTTGAATTCCTCCACAAGCGTCACTTTTCTCATCTTCTGGCACCACTGCCAGAGTAGCGGAGCCCCTGGTTTCCCTGCTGCTTTTCTCCTAAGTCATTACACCCAAACTTTCAAAGGAACAAAATGACTGAGGACATCTAGTTGTACTTGTAATAAAACTCATGGCTAGAAATGAGGTGTGGTGGCACATATTTGTAATCCCAGCACTCTGGGAGGCTGAGGCAGGAGGACTGCAAGTTGGAAGCCAGCTCGTGAAACTTATCAACCTAGTGAGTCCTGGCTCAAACTGAGGAACTGAGAAAAGAAAGGGCCGGGCAGTAGCGAGGGCACAGGCCTGCATCCAGGCCCAGGACTGGTGCAGGGCCTGCGCTGAGGCACCCAGCCCTGCGGGGTCTGACACATGTCCGCTTCATCTGCACCACTGTCTCCTGCCTCTGATCTGCTGTGACTCAGGGCAAGGTCTGTAGATGATAAAACAAAATAGGGGCCTCCTTAGGCTTTCCAACTAGCCCCAATTAGGAGGAGTTAAAAACTAACTTTACTAGAGAGTTGCACCCTGAGAAACAAGTCAAAGACAAGGGTTAAAAAAACAGAGAGAGGGAGAGAAGTAAGCAAAGGAGGGAAGGAAAAAATTTGGTGGTAAAAAAGAAGCAAAGCTTATGCATGTAGGGAGGGAGGGTTGGGGGGGCAGGAGAATGGGGAAAATGAAAATTAAGTCATACCATATACACATTCTCAATGTTGAGTGTGATCATGATGTACATATGACAGTACCAATAAAAACAATTTTTAAAAGGATAAATAAAGACACCGAATGGCCTTGGGGCTTGCACTAAGAGACACAGAAAGCCAGGTCACACACCATAGCCATCCCCACCACCAATAAAATATAAAGGGGCAAGGGGCTAGCTCTAAGGCAGCGAGTGCTCCCACTTGGGCACTGACACACACACACACACACACACACACGCACACACCTGTCCACGCTAGAGTCACTGTGTGATTCAATCTGGGGTTATTCTAGAGCACAATGGACCTTCACACATTCTCTTAAGGACTGTAAGACGCCCCTTTGCCGACAAGCCTCCCACCCCAAAGGTAAGACCTGAAAGGTAGGTCAAGGAAACGTGAACAGACAGAAGTTGCACACAGACCACCAGAAGAAATGACATCAGATAAAGGTGCCCAGGCCCATCTGGCCATGGAAATGTCCGGGTTGGAAGGAGTCACTCACCCCTCTAGAGAGTGGCTGGGACCACCTGCCCACGGGTCCCCTGTCTTTTTAGAGCCCACTTCTCTGATTCTTTCTTATCTGGCTATCCACAACAGCCCCCCTTTCCTTTTCCTCCTAAGAGGAAAAGTATCTTCTTTTCATTAAACTTTGTCCCTCTAATTTTCTGCTCAGGCAGAGCCGAATTTGTGATTCTATTGGCTGCTCAGACACCAGAGTGAGGCTCCTGCCCCAGACACAACAGGAATATTACTTGTGATCTGTCAACTTTACCTGGGTAACCACCTAGCAGAGTGAAAGTTCTAGGTGTGTCTCTGGATGACTGACACGTAGGTCAGCAAATGGGGGCAGACCCGTCCCATGTGTGGGTGGCCTCAACCAAGAGGCTTGGACTGTGGACTGAATAACAAGAGAAAGAAGGACATCTGCCCTTTATCTGGAGGAGCTCTGGTCTTCTCCAGTGCTTTTGGACACTGGTCACCAAAGGAGTCTTTGGGGCTTTCCAGCACAAACTCTACAGCGAGCTTCCAGTCCTTGACTGTTGACTGCTGCCAGGCCCCTGCTGTCTGGAGTACAGGCGGCCATCTGGGGTCTTCTATGTCTGATCCTCCACTGGGCATGGTGGACCCCTCTGCCTCTGACTCTGCAGGCATACTTCATAACTCCTTTATCATCATGCATGTATGTTATCCTGTCTGAGTACCGAGGAATACCCGTAGCAAGGTCCAGCTATACTGGCCCCTTAAACTTGAGAGTCTTTTTTCTTCCGAACTTGAATGTGTTATTTTCCCAGGCTATAGGTCTTTCTCCTGGGTCTTGACCTGGCATAGTTTCATACCAACTTCTTACCCCTCCCATCATCTCTATCAAGACTCCTTTCCAGCACCCGTCACAACTTGCAATTATTTTAATGTTTATTTCTTGGTGCAGAAAAGGGTTATTCTTTCTGTCTACCGTCTCCACCAGGCCCTCTGTGCACACGTCCCTGAGTCACAGTGACATTGCTCACTAGCGTCTGGCACCTAGTAGGTGCTCGGGAAAGACACACTGAGTGAGCCAGGGGAGGGCTCTGGGGCTCGGGCTACGGTCCCCAGGCAGCTGCAGAGGTGACCCACTGTCACTGTGGTCCTGGGTGGATGATGAGGTCAGGACGCAGCACTGCAGAGGTGGCGAGGGGGAGGGGTCTGGTGTGCCCTCAGAGGTCACCCAGGGACAATGCGGAATCACTCAGGGACTTTCAAGAGATGGAATGTATTTTCTCTGTTTTGCCCAAGGTCACTCAAGTGAGAACTACGACCTTGGGAAATGGACTAAGATTGTCCGACCCCTGCCCTGTGGACTTCGTAGGCATCTGAACGGAACAGTGTGTTTTACCACTGGCCTAGACACAGAAGTCATTTCCTTTCCTTGCCAGTTGCTACTGTTGCTTTTATTTTTCTTTGGCTGAGTGATAACTTTGGGGAAAAGGAATAAACAGGGCAATTTCTGGTCTTATTGGTTAAATGGTGACAAGAATTTAAGAGAAAGTGTGGCCTTTGTACACCATTCTATGCCTCCCAGTCCCACCTGAAACATAAGAAAAAATTTATATGCGACCATTTTTCACGTCCACACTCTGACAAAGCCTTTCCATATTTTTATTACCAAAACACTGTGAAGTGTACAAAATGTACATGGCATAGTGAAGACTTATGACGCTTTCCAAACTGAATGTACTGCAAGAGAGCAGAGCAGGCTGTTGGCCAAGATGTATCTGTGTAAGGGCTGGTGTAACATGCAATATATTCTGGATTCTCCTTCTGCTCGACCCCCAGTTGTTTGACCAATGGATAGATTTTTATTATTTGAACTGGAAATGTCTTTTTGATAAATTTGTACAAGTTTAAGCTTTACTTACAGAAGGCATCCGCTTCAAGTATTTTCCAGGAAAAGTGATATGTTGGATCTCAGAAAGGTCTTTTCCACTGGCATTATTTATCAAAAAGTAAATCACAACCAAGTCATGTATTAATGACCTGGATGGAGTCTCTTTGTGTCTCGGACAATGTCGCTGTAGAGAGTAGTGGAGAGACACTGCCCAAGCCCCTGTACACGGAGGACCAAGAGAGAAGATCCGCCACCAATTCCGCCATCTAACTCCCAGCAATAAGTTCTATTCTTTTCTTTTAAAATTTTACCCTCCATTTTTACTAGTTCTGCTAACATCTTCATTTTGTATAGACGATGTAGAACTGCTTTTCAAAGTATGAAAAGAAGATCTGGCTTTTCGTTGTGATTTACTGGTTACACACAGCTCTTCTCCGAATGGCTGTGCATGCCTGCGCCCTTCCTATCAGTCTCCACAACCCCACTCCGCCAATGTCATCCAGCCCAGCTCAGGCAGAAGACTGTGGCAGCCCCCGCGGGTTTCCCTCCAGGAGAACCTCGGACCTGGGTTTCTGGGGGCATCACAGCAGGTCTTCGTTCTTGACTGTCTTATTCCAGTCCTCTAAGCAGATGAGCCAAAGAAGTCTTCCCATCTGCCAACCTGGAGACACCACCGGCCTCCGGGTAGTGACCCGTCTGGGCCTGGCTCCATCTGTTCTACCTGAGTCCAAATGCACACTGGATCTCACAGAGACCGAGTGCTGGAGTCTAGTGTCTATGCAAGGCTTCTGCTCTCAGACCCAGGAATCTCTCGGCGAGATTTGGACACTCCTGCTACAGGAAGCCCCCGGCTATGCAGAAGCAGTTGCTCAAGGTGGGTCTGTGTTCCTGCAACACTGAACAGCTTTTCATGTCGCAGCAGCCACCAGCCTGCGCGGGGGAGGGGTGGGTACACCCACACTTCAGTTTCCACTTTCATGTTTCAGGAGCAAACCTGTTATCGTCAAGTAACTCTGAGATTCCCTCTGAGATGAGACTGAAATTGAGCTCTGCAAACCTCCACTGAAGAGCACCAAATTGCAGGAGAATTTATGTTTAAATACCGGATTCCCTGGTTTTCTGACCATCCCTCACGGGGAGGGCATGTCTGCACGGAGTCAGGGGTGGCTGCCAGCCCAGCCCTCTCCTCATCCCTGACACCAGGGGGACTCTGTCCCTATAAACAGGCTGCATCTTCAGTTGGAAGTCAGGTTCCAGAGATAGGCAACCCCCAAACCGGTTTCTTTCCCTTAATCCTACAGCCAAGGAATAGTTTAATTATCTCAAGAAGATAGTTGAAAGGTTTACTGGATATGGGCATTTAGAATGAAAACAGAAAGTAGATCAAGGGCTTCTGATCCAAGACAGCACTGTAGGGACCTGTGAGGGAGAAACAGCAGAAATCTGGGGTGCCTCTGGGAGAAGGGCCCATCTCACTCCGCTGAAGCATTCTGGAAACAGAAGTAGCTGAAAACCTTCCATTGCAAAAAGCCTTTCTTAAACAGACTCAAACATTTGATTGCAGCAAAATGTTCATTGTGAATAAATAGTTCCTATATTCTGGAGACAGAACTTCTTCTAAATAGAGTCCCATTCTCAGGCCAGTTCTGTGCGCTCTGCCAGGAGGTGCTGTGCAGGCCGCAGGCAGCAGAGTGGGAGGGGCTGCCTGTGCCTGCTGCCTGGGGAGACGGTGCCAAGTGTGCCCCCAGTGAGCCCGGCTGACAGCATCCACTGCCAATGAGCAGACGGAGGAACCAAGAGTATAACACGACGTCCATGATATAAAAGGCAGACCTACAGTGGCCTGCTGCAGAATCAGGGAGCAGAGTCTGTCCATGCCCTGGTCAGAGGAGAGTCCACTCAGAGTCAAAGACTCAGGCCAGGCCAAAGAGGCAGCGGCGGGTAATGGCCAGAGTCCTGGTGTTTTCGCAATAGGCAGGGGCGGGAAGGACTTGGAAGGTGGAGCTGCTTGCAGCAGGAGTGACGAGGCACACAGGCCTCTGTCAGAACCAACAGGCCCATTCTGCAATCGTGGCGTGGCTGTCGGGAGGAGCTGAGAAGACTCACACAGGCAGAAACTGAAATTTTCCAAAATTCAACCTGAGTTGTGCCAGAGAGACTGGCAGAGACTCCTACAAGCTCCTCAGAGATGAGGGAGATGAACTGTAGGTTTTCGGAGTAAATTCACCAAGAAGGGTAGCGGGACCCAGGTGTCACTGGTGGGTGGTGGAGAAGGCACCCCTCTGAGGAGGGGCAGGAGCAGGCATGCCAGCACGTGGGGGCAAAGCCAGGAGTGGGGGATTTGGTCCGTGATGCCCCAGGTCTGGACTCAGCTCGGGCACCCTGCTGCTCAGGAAGCGCTGTTTGCCAACAACCCGCCATAAACCAGGGTGTGGGCCGGGCTCTTGGTGGATGCGTCACTTCCGGGCTTGCGGGGAGGCCCGGAGCCTCCATTCCCCGTGTCAGGGCCAAGTGAGGCCAAGGAGAAGCTTAAGAAAGAAGAGGATTTTCATGGTCCACATCCCAGAACTCTCCGCCGAGAGAGTTCTGCTCTCTCCCTGAGCAGAATCAGTGCCCTGCTCCTTGGCCTGCATACGAAGACTGAGCCTGAAGCACACGTCCTAAATCAAGTGCCAGCTCATGCGAGCACCGCTTTCTCCAGACCGGGGCTGCAGGGCCAGGAGACAGGGCTTGACACAGAGCGTCACCTCAAAAGGAAAATGCCACAGGCCGATTGGGCAGATCAGAGCGCAGCCCAGGCACGAAGATGCCCACCGAGTAGAGTACGAGCAGCCACGGTCAGCGGCGTGGACACACGGTCCCAGCCATACTCGGGTCCCGTCTACGCTGGCACTCCAGTCACCTTGCTCACCCGTTCTGATCTGCACAACAGCCAGAATACACAGAAGGGCCAACTTGGAACGCAGTGGACCTGACCCGCCTTCCAAACGCCTTCACCCGACGCAGGCCTCCCTTTCCGTGGGCGCCCTGGTGTGGCACTTCCACACTGAGTGGTGCCGGCATCGCAGATGGAGAGGAAAGCTTGGCATTGGCTCTGGGCTGCTCCGGGGCTTTGTCGGCCGCTCTCAGTTTACCGATCAAGTTCCGCCACATTGAGCGAGAAGCCCGGGGAGTTTCCACCCGGAGGGCGTCAGAGATGACTGATGGGAAGCCACACGCAATATTTCTTTCCTGCGCTTTATCTAGACAAATACGTGCTTATAACTGCAGCTTTTGGAAAGGCTGTTTGTTCTTCAGAACTGACATCCCATTAAAAGGAAACCCCAGTAAGAGCCAGGGCTAGGCCCTCAGCCTCCAGCAGATCTCTCGCCGCGAATGTCCGGTTTTCTTCTGCCTGTGCCAGCTGCCCACAGACGCTTTTCTGCATGAGAAGACAGCACAGGACCATCTTCTTTCTCCTCCACGTGTCCAGTCTAACTCCACCTCCACCATGAAATTCAGCCAATGCTTTTTAAAATTACAACTAAGAAATCAAGGTTCTTGCAAGGTCAAGGCAACAGCAGCACCTCTGGTGAAGCCTCCAAGGAAAAGCCATCTGCAGTGACCAGAAAAGAGGCCCGGGACGCACTCAGGCTGAGCACCAAGTCACCCTGACCTCAGGGACCAGGCGCGGGGCGTCGAGGTGCACCGCTGGGCTGCGGTGCGCCGTCCCCTCCGAGCTGTGCCCACGCAGGGCGCTGCTGCCCGGGCCAGGTGGCTGCAGACTCTCAGGTTCACAGCAGCCTTGTCTCCACGACCAGCCAGCAGCGGCACAGTGGGGCTCGCACACCCTCAGCCACCCGCCGATGCGTCTTCGTGATATTTGCCAGTCTGCCTCTTTCCTGCTGTTCATGGCCTCCCTCTGGGGACACTGGGCTACGTTTTCCTCTGCTCACACCATCCAGCCAGCGCCTGCTCAGTAATTACAGGCTGTGCAGTAATTGCTCTGAGGGGTTCCCCCAAACAGGCAGTTCTGCCCTGGCAAAGGTTCTATCACCGTTTTCCTTGAAAACTGACAATTCCATCTTCCTACCCTGACTTGGAGAAATTGCCTCCTCCCCTCTGCCCACTGCCCCACCCACCGGGCGTCCCAGGCAGCAGTGGTTTCCAGGCACCCTGAGGGCCCACAGAGCCCTCTGCAGCTGGGCCTCCTCCCCGGAGCACAGGGCGGGCTCTGAGGCCCAGCTGCTGCAGCAAGCTGCATGGTGCCAGCAGGGGTGTGGTTTTACTTAGGGGTCACCAACACACATAAGGGAAATCTAAAAACTATTTGAGCCTGCAGCTCACTTTCCATACTCGTAAACTGAAGAGATGTTGCCTTCTGCTAAGGGCATGGAGGAGGATTAAAGGCAAGAACATAAGCAGGGAGCAAATGTGAATAGTTGCTAGAGAAACTGAAAACTCTCAGTGCTGCTTTGTGCCATGCTTTGTACTTTCCACTTCCTCTGAACTGTCACACTGAAACCACCGTTGCTGGTGCCGCCTTGTAGCTGAGACACAACTCCTGACACCGCGGCACAAGGGAGCACACTTTATTTGGGCTCACGGTGTGCAGAGGTTTCAGTGCAAAGTCTGCTGGTTCAAGGCCAGGGCTGTGGTGGAGGAGAAACTGCCCACGGCAGGGCAGGCAGGAAGCAGCAAGGGATCGAGGAGGAGGAGGGCGGATACAGAACTTCAGGGCCACAGCCCAGGCGCTCACCTCCTCCCTCCAGCATCACATCCGGGTGTGAATCCAGCTCGCACACCCACGGTCTGGTCTCCTCCTCAGGAGCTCTAGTCATGCTTTGGGGTCATCTACATGTAAAACTTAGCACCCTTGCACACAGTGAGAAGTTAAGGTGAAAGGAGGCCACAAGGGAGGCCCCAGCCCAGGAGGGTTAGTGGCCGTGTAAGAGGAGCGCGCACCAGAGGCTGTGCGTACACAGCCACGGAGGCCGTGGTCACCCTCCGACCGCTCATCTCTGCAAGGCACTTGCCCGGGCTGGACTCCTGACAAGCAGGCCAGTGATGGTGCCTGCACTCATTTTCTGTGCGCTGACCTCACGAGCGGTCCAGCTCCAAAGCAGGGCGGCAGCCCTGCAGCCACACCAGCTGCTCGGTCTCAGGAATCCCAGTGCACACGCATGTGCTCACCTGTTATTTTAGACTATACACCTGACAACCACCCCATAAGAAGAGCTGGCGGCCTCACAGCCCTTCCCATACGCACTCTTAGACAATGGGGCCAGTGATTTCTGGGTATAAGTCCCCAAGACAAATCTTCTGTTGACTGGGTGAGGAAGGAGCAGCCAGGACTGGGAGGATGTAAGCTGAGATTGCAGCAAAACAGGGTCTGGCTGGCCTGGAAGACACCAGGCTTGTGGGACCAGTGCGCAGTGGCTGGAGTGGAATGGCCTCTCCCTCTGGGCCGCCGGCCCCATGCAGCCACCTGCACTCTCTCCCATGTGGCCACTGCAGCCAAAGATGCCCACCTGGCCTCATCTCCTCCCCTCTCACCCTCGTGTAGGACACTGAGCCCCTAGGACAGAGCCTGAGGCTCCTGTGACCCCAGGGCTGGCATGAGCTGTCCCTGCTCAGCCTGGATCTGTCACCCCTTCTCTCCTGCATAGTTCCAGCCTCAGGCACCTGCGTGGCAGCTCGGGTCCACGCTCCAGGGCTCCTTGCAGCCGTCATACCCGACAGCACCTTCCAGGCCAGGCCACATGGCCCAGCCCCTGCGGTGCGCAAAGCGCTACCCACTCTTTAGAGGAGCATGGGCACTACTGGTGCGTACTGGTTGCCACCAGACTCCGTGATGAGTGGCCTCTGAAGGCCGGTGTAGGTGGTCTTTTCAACAGGAGTCACCATGCTGAGCTGGGCAGGGAGCAGCAGGACTCATTTTTTTTTTTTTGTCTGAGATCAAAACTTTGGCAAAATGAACTTTGGAGATCTGTCTGTATGGCCCTTTGTGAGCCAAAAGCGTCCAGTACGCAACCTGTGCCTGCATTCAGAGAGACACACACACACACACACACACGCATGCACACACACACACCGACAGGATCCCTGGAAGTCTGGTGGCTGGTGTCAGGCCACTACAGGTCACATCCCTAGGAGGGGTGGTCAGGACCTCGGGCTAGGGTGGCGGCCGGCCTCTCTCCAGGGTGCGCTGAGCCGCGGGGTCCGGCCGGCCCAGGGCTGTGGCTGCCCCACATGCGGGTTCCACTCGGGGCGATACTGCTGGGACCGGGAGGACAGGTCAGTCCAAACCGAAGCCTCTCGGAAGCTCGGTGTAATCGGGTTTACTGCCAGGCGCTGTGGGGGAGACTAGGGAGGTGGGGCTCGTGCAAGAGGGAAGAGGACAGAGGGGCTGAGGTAGGGGCGTGTGGCACGCCGCACCAGCTCACGCCGTGAGTGTGCCCTCGGCTCCCACACACACGGACCGGCGGAAATCACTAGTAAAGACAGAAGAGCACTAGACGGCGTGCTTACACAAATGCTTTTTTGTCTTCGGGAAAGCATTTACCCTGGCAGTGTCCTTCCCGTTCCGGCACCCACCCACAAGTGTGACACACATGCTGAGAGCATGTGCTGAGGGGCCAGGCAACTGCCGGGTGCCTACAGCATGGTGTGCAGCTCGGGCCCCCTCTTGCTGCTGGACACTGTCTTCAGGGTGGGCAGTGCCAGCCTCTCTGAGCATGTGGCCGCCTCCCTTGTCATCGTGCAGGCCTTTCCAGGAGCCCAGAGGTCTTGGGTGCACCGCTGCTCCGGCACCGCCCCGAGGCCCAACTCAGACAGGAAAGGGAGAGAAGGAGCCCTGGACATACATGTGCAGCGGGTATTAAGGGGAGACAGGCACAGCAAACGGGGAGTCATCGCTGAGAAAGCCGTGAACAGCTTTTTCCGGGAGCACAGACTGTGTGCATCAGGCACAGGAATGCAGCGTTCGCACTGAGCTGTCCCAGGACTGGGGAGGACAGCGGCAGAGGCTGGAGCCAGCGCCCCAGGGTCCTCACCAGTGAGCGGTGAACAGAACATCTGTCGGGATCCAGGCGAGGACTTGGCCCTCAATCTGCGCGTGGCCTGAGGGCAGCAGAGTTTGAAGGAGGCAAACCATCTGAGGCCTTGTGTTTCATGCAGTCTAAGCCGCTGCTTATAGCACTGTCTTCTTTCCTGGCGTTTTTGTTCCGAACCTCGTAGCGTGTAAAGCTGCTGCCCGGGCCCTGCGGGGAGCAGGACAAAGGATATAATCGTGTCGGCTTGGCTGGGCCCAAACTCAGCAGTGTCCTCTGGACAGAATAAATTGTCGCTTTGGGAGCTGTGTTGATCATGTTGGCAGCCGTGTCCTGGAGGGGCGAGCTCAGAGCTGCAGAAAGACGTGTGGGAGCCCTGGGCAGGAAGTCAGTTAGTGGTGCGACTGCTCCTCCCACCACCTGTCTGCACAGGCGGGTACCCAGTGCCCGCCGATCTGCAGCCCAGTGTAGATGGGCACCTCGGGCTTTATTCTGTTAATTTGTCATACAAGCAAATAAAAATACACTTCATAGCCTGCAATATTTAATGCACAGCAGAATTCAAGCTCTGGTTTTCTGTGCCTCTCAATTCCTATTCTCACACTGCATAATAACTTCACAGGTTTTATTTTCAGAAAAAATAATGCATGTTTTATTTCCATAAAATGATCTCAGTCTCATTTCTGATTCTTCTCCCAAACTATAATTGCCATGTTCTCCCCGAAAATTAATACTGCTCAGATTTGAGGGCTAAGATAAGAAATCAACCATGTAAACACTTTCAGCTCTGAAAACAAAAGAAAGAAACGCCCTACCACCAAAACCCAGCTCTGTGCTTTGGAAGTGCCGTCCATGGTCAGGAACCTCCAGCCTCTCACCACACCCTCCTGTCCGGCCACCGCTGGGTGCCACGCCTGACCCTGACCTACGTCATGGGGAGAGCAGGGCATGGCGACCCCCATGTGGAAGGTGTGGCTGGGGTCCTCCCCAGCTAATGCCCTATGAAGATCTTGCCTCCCACTTGGGGCCCCTGCCTGCCTCCTCCACCTCCTCCTTGATTACCAGACTCCGAGGGACACGTCCTCCACCAAAGAGAGGTGGCTCTGGCCTGTGTAGCGCAGGCGAGGAGGAAGAAGCCCGCAGCGTGGAAGGAACACAGACGGTCCCTGTCCCCGCAGCCTGGAGAAACGCCATCATGACCACACAAAGAGGACGTCGCTGACCTCAGGAAGATGGAGTGACTTTTAAGAACATGCCGTGGTAGGTAATCAATGGACTCAGATAAGATTGTTCCACTTTTTCTATTCTGCAATAACCAGCTCCCTTCCATATTCCCTCACAAAATGGGTAAGCTTGTGGCTGGCAGGAGCCACCCGACGCCATCTCTGCCACCCAAGTGGAACTGACCTCTCACCTGCCATGCACTGCACCCCGTGTGACCCACCCTGCGTGTCTCCGGGACCTCACAGTGGTTAAATTTTTACATGATGGAGAATGTATCATTAAAAGACAAACATTTTTCAGATTTTTTTGCATCTGTTTGAAAATGCAGCTTGGATATTATCAGATTCGTATGTTTATCCTGGGCCGTGTCCCATGCACCTTGTAAATATTTGATAAATGTTACGGTTTAATTCCTGATAACATTATGAAAGTGTTAAGAAATGTTATGGCCGATAACCCCTTTCTGAGCCTGGGATGTACATTTACCACAGAGAGTTATTGATTGACTAGAGTGAAATGTTGTTTTCAGGGAAACAGAGTCTCACAGAGACCACATTCAAACTTTCCCTTCATTTAATTGTTCACTGTCCAAGGACAGAGATAAGATATTTTTTTCCCCTGCTGTTTCTCAGGCGGGTCAACCTGGGTCTAGCAAGACCAAATATTTATGGAATATGTGAGCCAGCAGCGCCCCGATGACAGATGGGCGATAATATGTCGGAGGAGAGATTTCTGAGACAATGCTGTTGACTGTCTGAGCTGCACATTTACTTAGCTGTGTCGCCGGGAAGCGAGGACCTGGGCCTCCGTCAAATAAAGAGTTTTCTAATGAATGAGTTGGAGGTGAAACCTCTGAACTCAGGACACCCACGTCCAAAGGCTTCGTCATGGCAGAGTTGGCGACATTTATGCAAGCTCCCGCGCCCTGTGCCAGAGTCCCGTTCCCCTGCACCGATGTCTGCTGGTGTAGGACAAACCATCCAAGATAAGTCGAGGTTTGATAGGAAAATATTGTAAAATTTGTACTGTACACTCTCGGATTCTATTTGATTAATTTTTAGTATTTTGTTTCATTTATTTTTTATTTCTTGTCTTTAAATTTATTTTTATCAGTGTACATGTGGAATACATAATAAGTACATTCCTCTTGGGGAACTGGTGCATGTACATTACACCTTGGTTCTTTCTTCTCTCTCTTCTCCTTCCTGACTCCATCTCTTGGTCACCTCATTTGCAAAATAGGATTTTTTAAAAAATAAAATATAAAGAAAAAGAAATCTGCTTCATGGTATTAATTACTAGGCACCAGTCCCCCCCAGGGAGGCAGACTCCAGAGGCCGAAGGGGCTGTAAAGGGCGCAGCGTCTTCTCCTGAGTGTGTTCTGGGCGTGTGAACCTGTCCAGTTTCTAGAGTCCCCCGAACTCCGCAGCACAACATGTACAGGTGTGAGTATGAAGAACGGCTTCACTCTCCACTCACATGTGCATAATACTGAAGACAGCTCATGAGAAAAGCTCACGTAAGTCCTCAGTAGCCTGCTGTTCAACTGCCCTGGTAAGAAAGTCGCCTGTGTGCGCCCTGCGGCACCTGCACCCTGCGCTTCCGGGCGGCGTCTGCCCCTCCAGCTGCGCTTCTGTGCAGCGCTCAGCGGGGGGGACCTGCCCTTGCATAAGCACCAGGCCGCAGGTCCCGAGGCGCAGGTCAAGTCCCTGTATGCCCTAGGTGCTGTTCATAGTTGTGATCAATAATTACTGAGTCATGCCGAAGGCCAGATGGTGGGAACCCTGATGTCCCAGCTCTGACCCGGCCCTGTCATCTCTTCTGCCTCACCACTCATACACTGAGGGCAGAGGAAGTCACTGCATCTGCACTATGACTGGTCACATGACCTGCAGGCAGCCAGCCCCAGGTCAGACGTTACTCAAGGCCAAGAAGTAACCAGGGCTGGACCCACAGCCACTGGCCCAGGCTCAGATCTGGTCCAGCTATGCCCACCACAGGGCCAGCTGGGGTCCCAAGTATCCGCTGGGCGAGGAGCCTGCAGGGAGCGCTCATAAGTAAATAAGAGCTTCTCTGTGCTCCTTCTCCACATGCACTCAGCTGCCCGGTTTTGTCACCTTTATTGGTGGCGAGGGGACTGCGGGCAGGAGGTCGGGCAGTCCCTGCTTGGGCACCAGGTAAACACCAGCCTTGCCATTCAAACCTAGGCCTGCGGCTGACCCCAAGCCCCATGTGCTGATGACATCATACTTTCTAAAGAAAACTCCGAACACTCCGGATTAAGTCCAGAAATAAGGGAATCAAAGAAGGAGATGGGACTTTGCAGTTTTCTGCATCCCTGGGGGAGGAGGACGCCGCCGAACCGAAGTCTGTGAAGTAGGTAGTTCGCTCGGGCAGGGCCCTTGGCCGCGGGCACCCTACGCTTCACAGATGGCAGGGCTGTGCTTGCCAGGGGAAAGTGGCACTGTCGCTCTGGCTGAAGCAGACCGAGTGCCTGCTGCACAGCCTTGGCAGGGTCAGCCCCGCGGCCACCTCCCAGCCCTGCCCTGCACCAGCCCTTCGTGGAAGTCATCTCCCCACAGCCAGGGACTCGGGGCTGCCGACAGCCACACACCTTGAATGTGTTCTTACTGTGAGCAAAGGCAGGAAGCCACAGCCTCCACAGCTGCAAACCTGGGGCTCAAGCGACACTGCACTGTCTCAGAGGAGGGGGGTGGGTTGGCACCACCTCCAGTTGGGAAGCCAGGTGTGGAGTAGGAGTATGCTTGCAGTAGAAACAGGACGGACGGCCTCTGGGATTCCGTGAGGGGGAAGCACAGTAGGTACGAGACTGGGGCGGGGCCCACCTGAGGTCAGAGTGCTCAAGCCCGGGTTCCAGCTTGACCCATCACCGGCTCTCAGCTCAAGAGAGTCATACACAGACACAGGTTTCAAAATAAGACCTGGGTTCGAATCCTGAGCCTGGCCTTTGAAAGTGTTCCGATTTCATGCTGTCTGATCTAGTGCCTGAGTACATGTGAGTGAGGATGTCAAGATGTCACTTGTCTTGGGGCACTGTCTTTGCAGCCTGATGTCCCCAGTAAATGCAGTGTCACTACTGCCCCTCGCCTTCCATTGCTGCCATCTGCCAAGTTTGGCTCCCCAAACTTTCCGCCTTTCACCCACATACTCAGGCTCTTGAAAAACATAAACTGTCACTTATTGCTCACTCACTTCACGGATTATCCAGTCTATTAAGAAAACAAGACTGAAAAGAGAGGTGATCGTGTACCGTGACCCTGTGCAAAGCAAACGGCAGCAGAGGACACGCTGGAACAAGGGGAAGAATTAGCACTGAGAAGCGGCGCTCCAGCGTGGGCCGCAAAGGCCGAGGGAGGCCTGGGAATCACAGCTGGGTGCAGAGGGGCTCTGCCTGTGCCGAGGGGACGGTGCGTGGACGCAGAGGGCTCAGTGCCGCCCCAGACGTGCCCTACCTTCAACCTGTCTCTGATTTCTTGTTCTGTGAAATGGAGAAAATAAAAGCACGGCCTGCCAGAAGGCTGCAGGGAAAATCAGAGCATTGTATCATGGGCTTCTGGGAGCTGAAAAGCAAAGGGAGAAACAAGCTCGTGAGCGCAATGCAGTGGCTCTGAGCCAGCGAGCAGCTGCGGCCTCGGGTCTGTGGAGAGGATGGCACGGCACGCAGGCGGCCCCCGTGAGGGCAGCCCCAGCACTTCCACAGATTCTGGAGTACACGCCACGGGGTCCTCGGAGGAGCACCACCTCTGTGTTGCACCAGGCATTGGGGAAGAAAATTAAATTATGTATAAAATTCCTTGTCAACCTGTAAAGTTACAAACAAGGAATCAATGAGCTGCATGAAGCTCTGACAGTGCATGCCCTCTCCCTGAGGCACAGGAGGGCACGGGGCCTGCCAGGGCCCTGAAACCTGGCAAAGAGCCTCATGGTCTCCCCGTGTGGCAGGGGCTGCGGAGGAGGAACGCAGCACATGTGAAGCTGGGGCTTGGGACGCTGGACGCTGGGACGCGGAGCTGGCACACAGACCTGGGGGCCCGCACTGGCCAAGGGAGGTACACGTGCCCCTGTCTGCTGGGAAACTCAGCGTGCTCAGGGACCCTGGCAGCTGCCCTGAGCTTGAGCACTCGCGCTGCACAGACAGGAGCTAAGGTGGACGCTGGGGAGCCGACCACAGGAGGGATTCTGAGGCCTGGGGCAGGCAGGCAGGGCCGGGCCGGGTGGCGGTATGAGTCTGGAAGGTGCACAGGGAGGGCACGAGCCCCACAAGAGGCCAGGGCTGGTGGACGGCCTAACGGTACCACTGACACAGTGCAGCACAGATGTCAGCAAAGGGGCACAGACCACGTTCCCAGCCGGGGGGGTGGTTACTCAAGTGCCACTCCTGGGGCAGCCGTAGAGCCCTTGTCGTGTAGTTGTTAAGCAATAACTCTCTCTCCTGAAAAACCAGCACTCCAGACTTCTCTGCTCTGATCGTTTCCAGTGTTCTGAGACGCTGCCCTCCCCAGGTACCCTCTTCACTTGTCCTGCAGACATCTGTCGTGGATTTCCTCTTATTTGAATTAAGTTTTGGGTCCGAGTCAGTCTGCGATTGCGTCTGGCCTGGGTGGAGAGGTCGCTGCTCTTCGAGGCCTTTCACTCCGGCTCAGACTGTGTCCTCTCTAGGGGAGTCTCTCCAAAGGGCAGCAAAATGGGGTGCCGGATGAATACGAAGCAGATTCCTAGATGACATTGGGCACTGGTTTATCTTTCTTGGTGTGCTTCTACTCACTGGCAGGAGTGTGCTTTGATCACCTCTCTCCGGCCATCCCACTCCAGTGAGCCACGGAGTTTGACAGTTTCCAGCACCTTCCTTACCACTGTCTATGAGGGAGGGGGACGGTCACCCTGGCCACCCGGTTCTGCTGCGACATTTCCTGAGGTGGGACCTAGAGGCAGCCTCATGGCCCCCAGATCGGGGAGGTCGGAAGGAGAGACGAGCTGGGGCTGAGCTCGCAGGAGCACTCTAGGTCTTTAACTAGATGCAGCGAGACAAGCTCACCGATGACTCGGCATGAACAGTGCAGATGGAGAAGCGGGTCTGGGACAATGGCAGCCGTGAGACGGAAGACTCTTCCACACCGCTGCACCCAGTCCACCACCGCGGGAGCTCACTGCCCACCAGCCACTGTCCACGGCCAAGTTCTGTGTCACTCGTGCGGACATCATGGCCCAGGGACGTATGACGTGTGGGCCAGCAGTGGGCGGGGTGGGGCTGCTGCGTGGACAGAAACACAGCCTCCTCAGGCTGCTGAGGCCCTGATGGGTCTGTCAACTCCCACTTTGGTTTAGTAACACCTGACTCGCACCAGGAGGCTGGCCGCGTCCTGCAGTGGTGTTGCTGCTCACCAGGAAAGTCTCCTTGCGCTGACTTGCTGCCTACCTTCTGTTTGTTTGCTTGTTTGTTTTAGAATCAGCAGAGCCAAATCACTATCAATTTCAATGAAGAGGAAATGCATTAAGCCACAGCGTCGCTGTTCCAGCATATCTGTGGCCTTCCGGAGTATTTCTTTTGGGGAGATTGCTTTCTGAGCATGCACATTTCCACAGGTGCACATAACTATTTTACTTAACCCACAGGATGCATTTCCAAGTTCCTCAGCGTCGTCTCTCTGTTCCAAGCCTCCGGTCTCTAGCAGCATGCTCCCCAGCTACGCACCATCGTCCGACTTTTAAAGCTTCTCGGCTAACAGCTGGGTGCACCCAGGCCTGAGCCGGACTCCTGCGGGCATCTTCCTGCGGGACAGCTGGTCCTGCCCGTGCGAGGCGCAGCCGGCTTTCTTTGGTTCGCTTCTGCTCTGGGTCCCACATCCTCTCTCCTGTCCTCCCAAAACCAAAAAGCTTTGTTTTGTTGAGAAATAGACGAGTCAGTGAAAATGTGTGAAGTTTTGCCAGAGTCTTGTCTGCCTTTGCTCGGGGGCCTGGACTCCAGTGAGTGCGATTTCGGTTCTGTTCACACATGAGAGACGCGCTTCCCTCAAAGCCGCTCTTAGGCTCCTTTGAAGGGCGACCATGACGTCCCACTCGCCCTCCGCTGGCGGCCGTGGTGGACACCGCTGAAAGCCTGCCTCAAACGAAAATGGCACTTTGATGGCGCTGGACGTGTTTGTCCAGAGAACGTTTCTTCATGAGGCTTCTTTCTCCCCCCATCTGAAGCAGGCAGCAGTTTGTAACTGTAGAGTTCTGCTAATGCACTGCTCTGCCGGGAAGCTCCCGGGGCGGCGTGCGGGCCGCTGAGTGGCAGGGGGAGCGCGGAAGCCATTAACACTCGGGAGGTCAGCGCTGATGTTGCCTTTGTCTGCAGGATCCGAACAGAAGCTGCCCTGTGCTTCCCTGTTGCCTGCACCTAAACACACTCTGGGGGACTGCGCTCCGGTCACATCTTTTGACAATTAGCCACCCATTAACAGGGTGATTGAAAAGGAGCCGAGTGGTTTACACGTAAAGTGCTTACTCTTTTCCAGGAAGAACTCACATCTCTGCAGTTTCCTTAATGCTTTGGCCGATGAGCGCACAAAATAAAAGACGTTACTCTAGAAAGCATGGGCAAAGGCAAGAAAGCAGGGTGAGAAGAAAGAGAATTAAAGAACAAAAATAACCCTGGAGGTTTTTCTTCATTTTTTCCCTTCTTTTCTTGCAAACGTGCTTTAAAGAGCGGGTGGGAGTTGTCCTGCTTCTGTCTGTCCCACCTCTAGAGCCGGTATTACCAGCCATTTCACTTCTACTTTACTGTTATTATCTGAGTGATGACTGTGGCATGTTGATCATATATGGCAGTGAGAAAATTGATTTCCCTCAACAGAAATGCTTCCAATTTTCCCAAGGCCATAATTTTATGTCCACAACAAAATAAAAGGGTCATTTTCCTTAAGATGAGGAGAATTGAAATCTTGGATAAAAGCTATGGTAAATGTTGTACTGTTGATTGCGGAAACTGCAGTTTTCACAAACATCTGGCCTGACTGATTTGGGGGTGTGGGCCGGGGGCAGAGGAAAGGGGTTTGAAGGCAAAGAATTGTTGTTATTTTTTCTTTAAGGAGCTGAATTTGCTCTCAGAACAGCCAGGAGTCCTCGGCCTCCCTCCAGCTGTGCTCCACTGAGCGTGGGCTCTGCCAGTCAGTTCTGCGGGGACCAAGAGGATCCACGAGGCCGGAGTCCTGCCCAGGACAGGCCTGTCAACAGCGGACACCCAGGCAGCTGTCACAAACCGTCCTAAGGAAGCCCAGGGTCACTGTGCTGCCAAAGGCAGCTGATACTGGGGAAGGAGTGTTGGCAGGCAAGGCTGGGTACACACCGGCCCGGCGGCAGCGCCTGGCCGGGCCCACAGGCCACCTTCTGACCGCGCTCCCCTTGTTGGGTGGTTTGTTTCTCAGACTTTAGCCACTCAGATGGAAGCCAGTTTCCAAGTAGCAGGTGGAGCAACATTTACCAACAAATATTTAAAGCTGGAGACCTTTCTTCACCCTGACCTTCCCGCCAGGTTAAACTGCAAGACTTCAAGCCGAATAGCCAAGCATTTCATTCAGCATTTGACTCAGTGAGGGAAAACCGTTTTCAAGAGGGTGACAGATATGTGAAAGAAGATAAAATTCCCCTTGGTCTGAGAGGGTGGGTGGTCAGTCCTGAAGTGGGAGTGAGCTAGGTATTGATACATTTGCCATATAACCTTAAAACAAGCGAGTACAGTTTTATAATCAGAAACAGTGATTTGGGAGGGCTTTTGAATGAATCTGAATAATGAATATTTATTTGTTAGAATACAAAACTCATAATCCATGCAGAGGTTAGGATCACTGCCCTAGGAAAGACTGAACTCAGAGAGCAGTAAAAGTGTCGGGGAAAACGCTTCTGTCTTTCCCACAGTACACCTTTATAAGGAAAATACAAAAGTGCCTCTCAGTGTTTTTCTTCCTAAATATTCTCCTTCTTACTCTACAAAAGCAAACTTTGAATTCATACCCCGCATAATTGTTCTGTGTGTGTATTTTCACGGTTCTGCTAATCTTCTCAGCCAATGAAGTGGAATGAGTTTATGTCGATAAAGAACTTGAAAATGAAATGTGTGTCTTATTTCCAAAGCTGAGGGTTCCAGCAGGGGTCAGTAATCTGTGGGCTGTGCCCAAATCCAGTCTGCCACCTGTTTTAGCCCCACCTGCCCGGGAAGAATGGGTTTTGCACTTCTTCATCGCTACATGTGAGAATGTTTTACATGTGAGAATTGTATGAAATGCAAATTTCAGTGCTGTGCACAGATGGAAGTGATAGTGGCCCAGTCACACGGTCCTTCTTGTCTGTCTGGTTGCTTCCATACAGAGGGCAGAGCTGAGTCCTGGTAGCAGAGCATGCACCCCGGAAGCCTGGTGTGATGATTCCCCGGTCCTTGATGTTCGTTCCTTTCCACCTGTGTGGACAGGTTACCAGGTGTTTGAGCTGAGCACTTGGCATTTATGAGTTAGGACATGTACACACTGACAACTGAGCAGGACCTGACCTCCCAGGACGGACAAAGCTCGGGGCGGGTGGGAAGCTGGCAGGAGACCGTCCCTTCCCAACCCACAACGTGGGCAGATCGAGATGCGTAGCTCTTCCAGCCCCAGCACAAATAACGTTTCAGTTTACTGAGGAGTCGGTCTTGAAAAGCGAGTGAGGCCCTCTTCGGGAGCCCTTCAGATAATAGGAATTTTTAGTGCTCTTAGCACTGCCTGCACCAGAAGAACCACGTGCACACACTTCGCAGGCTGAGAGTGTTTGTGTACGTCCACTCGGAGGTGTGGGTAATGGGTCAGGAAAGCCTTTCGATTCCGTGGGAGTGTCTGGTCCTCGGTCAGCCAGGATGATAGCAGTTAGCAAAGACTCTGTGGACCTGAGCCAGGCAGGATGGGAAACCCATTTGGATCCAGGTCCCCCCAGTTTAATGTCCAAAAGCTCCTGCGTTTAGAGCAGGAACAGTGAAAGAGAGGGACTCGGCTGGCTTCCTCACGTGTGGCCTGATCTAGTAAATCAGTTTGGAGGACGTCAGCACGTTTAATCCTTCCCAAGGGCGAGCTGCGGCTTTTTCCGATTCGTTGACCTCAGGCTGCACCCCAACGAGCTGCGTGTGTCTTCTCCAGCCACCTTGGTCCTGAACGCGTCTAAGGTGCACCGGGAGTGGGCTCGGGCCCCCGGGCATCTCCGCTGGTGGACGCAGTTGCCCGGCGGTAGCACCTCACACAGTGGGCGGCTTTTCTGGTGCCCCATCTTCCGCCCTGTGTGAGGGCGACGTCTTACACAGTGCAGCGACAGTCATCTTTAGGACAGGAGGGTCTCAATGAGGCTGCAGTTTGGAGGGCAGTCAGACCTTCCAGGATTGTTACGATGTCCCAAACCTGATGTGGAGGGAGTGAGGTCCGCGTGGCCGGCCATGGCTCCAGACCAGAGCTGTTCAGACCGCCACACACGGCAGCCCCATCTCCCCGGGGAAAGACCCGGCGAGTCTGCGGACAGCTGAGGGCGTGGTGCCGGTCACGCCCTGCTCTCCAGGGGGCTCTTCGCGGGGGGGGGGGTCACGCCCCGCTCTCCAGGGGGCTCGGCGCAGGGGGGTCTCGCCCCGCTCTCCAGGGGGCTCGGCGCAGGGGGGTCACGCCCTGCTCTCCAGGGGGCTCGGCGCAGGGTGACCCGCAGGCAGTCAGTTCTGCTGAGGGGACAGAGGACCTATGGGGGGAAACGGGCCGCCGAACAGCCAAGTTTGGGAAACAGAGTAGACTGCACCAGCCGCAGCCCTTTCTGCACGATTTCTCAGGCTGTGCTAACACAGCGTTCACATGAGGCATCTCTTAGGGCACAATCTGAAGGGCACTTCCCTCAGTACCAACAATCCACCGTATGAAATGCAGAAAAGGCTGCATTAAGGCTTTGATGTTTCCCTCTGACTAGTGATGGAGATTTAACTGGACTTGTAGACTCATTTCAAAGGCAATGGGTCTTAACAATTTTCTGACTAAAATGTGTTCAAACTGTGGACAGCCCTCCAACCTGTCAACACAGTAATTTGTTAGTTTTATGGGCTTATCTGTTTTTTATATGTATGTACTATGATTTTTTAAAACATATTTTTTCTGTGATGAATAATTATAAATTTCCTTTAAAACACTAGTGAATTCATAAACTTTCGTTAGGCACCAAGCCACAGCTCAGCAGCTGGTACGTAAGAGGCTGGAGTGCCTCTGCAGGGAAGGAGGGGCTCCCTCCCTTGGGAGGCAGTCTCCTGAGGGGTCTCTGACCTGCTTCTCACTGTCCCTGGGGTCAGAGTGTCTCCCAGCTTCCAGAGTAGTCCCCATCTTCTTTGTGCTGGACAGGAAGACAGATCATCGGCTCTTAGAACAACGGAGTTCGGTCTGACTGAAGAGCACTTGGTTAGGCGGCTCCTGGCTTCTCTGCCCGGCTGTAGGTGGGGTTGATGGTGCCAGTGGGGGCAGAAGGGTTTGGAAACGTGCGGACAAGGGTGTCACTTCATCGAGGACCAGAACAGAATGCACAGGAAGTCCTCGGGCGCCTGGGAGGGCTGGAGGGGATGAGAGCTCATCGTGGCCAAAATCTCACCTCTAATATGACAGGGATGTTATTCAATCCAGAGGTTGGAGTCGAGTTTCAGTTAGGACAGATGAGAGCAGCCTCGGGCTGTAAGGGTAATGAGAAGAGCGAAAGCATATTTAGGAATAAAAATCTCTATCTAGTTATCTGTTGCTAATTCACTAATAAATCGTTAACTACTGACTGTGACATACACTGGGGCTTCCAGGGTGAGGTGCACGTGGCCCTTCCTCCAGGAGTGCAGGGTGGCTGGAGAGGGACGGAGACGCTGAGTGAAGTGTGTCAGGCTCGGGACGGTGTGAAGACAGGCCATCGCCATGCGCCGCGGTGAGGGGCAGGTGCTCGAGGTGGACCCGACGGAGCACTGCTTCAGAGTGGAGTGGAGACATCTACAGAGGAAACACCAGCAGCCAATTCATTTGGAAAAAAAGGATCTCTGGCACCGTTAGGGTCACGTTCAGGAGTGAAGGGGGTTGCAGCGGGCAGAACAGTGAGCTGGACCCGGGCAGGCAGTGGCCGGCGGCTGAGGGGCTGCACCGTGAACCCACTACAGGCACGCTCCTGGGGACTTGGAGCGGAGCCCGGGCATGAAGGTGTGGCTCTCAGACGTCCACTGGTTTGTTGTGTGACTCGAGCAACTAGAGACAGAGCCGGTCTGCCGTGACCCACTGCAGCTGGGGGGTGGTGGCTGGAGAAGCGACGGCAGGTAAATGGCACAGAGCACGGGGGCAGAGGGGTGCAGAAATGGGTGCACCCCGGAAAGCGACAGCTGGGCTGTGTGCAGCTGTGGGCTACAAAAGACCAAGAAATTGTCGGGTCTCCTGCGATGACACAGGCTTGGGACAGGGATCCAGATAAGTGGCCCAGGTTTCAGACCCTCACAGCAGGAGAAGGTTGTCAGACGGCAAGAAGGGGACCAGGTGAGAGGTCGTCAGAAGTATGGCCAGTGTCCGAAGTAGACAACAGGAGCAGCAGCGTCCGCATGGGCAGGGCGGGGGGACCTTGGCGTGCTGGAGACGGATAGCCATCTTCCTGAGGGACAGCTGGGCACTGGTGTCCTCGGGAGAGAGCATCCCACAGGCAAAGCTGGCAGTCGGTATGCGTGTGCCTGGGCGTGCACTGGGCGGGAAAGTGAGTGAGCTGGACGCCGCCACACTGTTTGGTCTGGAGGACTGTTAGAGTCCTGCAGCCGTCCTCAGACATCCCCGCAAACGCAAGGGCGTGAGCAGTACCGGCAGTCTTACAGCTCAGGGGCTCAGAGACTGAGGAGCGCGACACAGGTCAGCACCGCTGCGTACAGCTTGCCTTCCACAGAAGGCAGCGGTCCAGCCCGGCTGGCACCGTGGCTCTGCTCTGTCCCCCCCGCCCTCCTCTGTCACTGGTGCAGAGTCCTTTGCCACGCAGCCCACATATCCACAGGTCACAGCGATGCGAGGGGTGCAGAGCTTCAGTCTATCTCCCGCAGGACCCCAGACGCCGTGGAGCTGGAAGTACAGGAGAGGTCAGGTCCTCAGCAGCAGTGCAGGGACCCAGCCCGTAGCGCTGGGCTTCCAGGTGCAGCGTGAGTCCTGCAGTTTCAGAGTCTGTCTTCAAGGTTTTATTTTATCAGTGCATGTTTGCAGTCTGTGCAGTTTCCAGTCGCCATGGGGGAGGGACAGGTACAAACCACAGCTGGCTTCCTTTAGAATCCTCCTCGACCCTCACTCCCTCTCCTGTCCCCTGTCCCATTTTTCATCCTTGTTAATATTAATTTTAGCTAGGGCCAGGGATTGAGGTCAGTGGTTCTGGTGCCTGTCTTGCAAGTGCAAGGACCTGAGTTCAATCCTGGTAACCACATACAACAATACTGGGTGTGGAGACTCACCCCAGCAGCAATCAGCACCACACACCACAATGCCGGGTGTGGTGGCTCACGCCTGTCATCCCAGCACTCGGGAGACAGAGGCAGGAGGATTGTGATGTGAGTTGGAGGCTGAGCTCAGGGCCAGCCTGAACTACAAAGCGAGACCCTGTCTCAAAAAAACCCAAAAAACCAAAAAAAGACCTAAAATCAGGAATAAGACAGGGTGTCCACCTCTTTTCAACATAGTACTTGAAACATTAGTCAGAGAAATCACACAAGAGAAAGAAGTAAAAGGGATACAGATAGGATATTGGAGAACTCAAATTGTTATTATTTGCACATGGCATGATACTCTACATAGATGCCCCAGAGAACTACTATCACAAGACTCTTAGAATTAATAACCAAGTAGCACATTACAAGATGAACACACAAAAATTATTATCATTTGTGTATACCAGTCAGAATGGAAATTGTGAAAACAATACCATTCACAGCTATAACATATTCATTCTATTTATATTCTATAAATACCATTCACAAGCTTTGAGAAGGTAAAATGTCTAGGAATTAATCAAACCCAGGAAGTAAGAGAACTGTACATAGAAAACTATAGACTCTGAAAAAAGAGATTGAAGAAGACATCAGAAAAAGTAAAGATGTCCCCTGCTCCTAGAGAGACAGAATAGATATTGTCAAAATGGCCAGATTCCCTAAACTGTCCTACAGATTCAGTGTGGTCCCAGTCGAAATCCCAGCAGCATATTTTATAGATCTCTATAAAATGATGCTAAAGTTCACTGGAGCCAGAAGAGAATCAGAATCACAAAGGCAATTTTGGGCAGTAAGAACAAAGCAGGAGAAATTCCAGTACCTGACTTCAGGCTACACTACAAAGCGATAGTGATAAAAGTGATCTAATGCTGGAATGAAATCCATGGACCCATGGAATGGGACGGAGGTTACAAGAGACTTCCTCAGACATGGTCAGCTGCTTGACCTTCGAAGAGGGGACAAAGGCACACACCGGAGGAGGGACAGCCTGCTCAACAGGTGTGCTGCCAAAGGGTTATCTGCATGCAAAAAACTGACACTGGGCCCTTCACTCTCACCATCTACCACATTAAAATACAATGGACCAATGGTCTCAGCATTAAAAGAGAAATATGGAACCTGCTGCTACTAGGAGATTAAATAGGTAAAACACTTGGAGACATGGGCGTAGGAAAGGGTTTTCTAAGCAGAGCCTCAATTCACAAGAAATAGCAGCAAGAATCAATAAGTGGGATTGCATCAGACCAGAAAGCTTCAGTACAGCAGGAGAATCCATCAGCAGTGAGAAGAGACAACTTACAGGATGAGAGGAAAATTTGCCAGATACTCCACAGACTGAGGACTAACATCTAGACTCTACAAAGAACTCCGTCACATTAAACCACCTGAAATTAAAGACCCAGCCAACAAAGAGGCAAGAGAAATGGACACTTCATGAGGAAGAAGTGTAAATGGCCACCAAACAGATGAAAAAATGTTCAACATCTATGGTCTCTAGAGAAATGTAAATTGAAACAATGCCAAGACTTCATCTTCTCCAGAAAAAATGACGATCGTCACAAAAACCAAAGGCACCATTGCTGGCGAGGCCGTGGAGAACAGAAACTCCCTCACTGCTGGTGGGAATGTAAACTACTACAACCACTATCGAGGTCAGCACGGAGATTTCTCAAAGGACTGAAATTAGCATTTCCCTGGGACCCAGCGAGCCGAGATGTCTTCCCCAGAGAGCCGAAGTCACCTACTACAGTGATTCATGTATAACAATGTGTATAGTAACATAATTCCTAATAGCTAAATCCTGGAGGCAGCCTCTATCCTGAAAATATGCTGAAATATAAAGCAGTGCTCTATACTGAATATGTTGTATTGATATAGAATAAGATACTATTCAACTATAAAAAATGACACTGATAGATTTAATGGGAAAAGGATACAACTGGAAAATATGTTGAGTGAAATAAGCAAGACACACAGGTACAAACACCATTTGATATCCTTCATTTGAGTAAGGCAAAGTACAGACAGACAGAATGACACGGGATGGACAGAAGGGACAGGAGATGGAGCTCTTGCAACACAGAGTGGACCAAGGGCGCCAGGGCAAGACGAGGGGAGAGGAACCAGGAGGGGACAGGTGGAATAAAACTGTCATTTATAGCCACCTCACAACCTCATGCGTGTGAGCATTCATGCCCAAGCATGAGCTAAGATTAATGGGGTTTTTTTTGAGACAGGGTCTCGCTTTGTGGTTCAGGCTGGCCCTGAGCTCAGCCTCCAACTCACATCACAATCCTCCTGCCTCTGCCTTCCGAGTGCTGGGATTACAGGCGTGAGCCACCGCGCCCAGCGCTGTGGTATGTGGTACTGGTTGCTGCTGGGCATGAGTCTCCACACCCAGTATTGTATGTGGTTACCGGGGATAGAACCCGGGGCCCTTACGCTTGCAAGACAGGTGCCGGAACCACTGAGCTAACTCCCTGGCCCTTATTCCTGATTTTAGAGGGAATGTCTTTAACTTTCCCCCCATTTACTACTATTATGGCTGTGGATTTGTCATAAATAGCCTTAATTGTATTTAGATATGGTCTTTCTATACCTATTTTCTTCAGGATTTTATCATGAAGGGAGTTGGATTTCCGCAAAAGACTTTTCTGCATCTATTGTTGTGATCATGTGGTATAGAACTTGCTTCTGTTTATGTAATCTGCATGACATGTATTGATTTACATATGCTGAACCATCTTTAAGTTTCTAAGGTAAAACCTACTAGATCATGCTACATGATCTTTTAGATAATATGCTACATTTTATTTGCAAATATCTTGTCGAGATTTTTTTTTTTTTTGAGACAGGGTCTCATTTTGTAGCTCAGGCTGGCCCTGAACTTATAGTACACGCTAGCCTCGAACTCACAGCAATCCTCCTGCCTCTGCCTCCCGAGTGCTGGGATTACAGTCGTGAGTCACCATATCCAGCACTGTGATATGTAGTTACGGAGAATCAAATTTAGGACCTTGCACTCGCCCAGTAGATGGCGTTCAGCTCGGGGCTGGCTGTTGACATTTCTCAAGCCCTTTAAAAAGTCTCGCGAAGCTGTTTCTTTGAGCTGCTTGCTTCCCTGATGTGAGCACTGACTGTGCTGACTTTCCCAGAGCATCTCAGAGGTTTTAGCAGATTGTTCTATCATTGTCATTAACTTCCATACTTTAAAAATTTTATTCTTGATTTTTAGGAGTATGTTGTTGATTTTTGCCTTTCCCCAAATTTCTTCTCTATTATTCTATTTTCACAGGCAGTGGTCAGATAGTACACACGGGGTAACTTCTATCCCTTTAGCAGGGTTTGCAGACTAGCATGTGATCTATTTTGGAGAAAGTACTAACTGCTATTGAAAAGAAGGTGTACTCTGTTTTGAAGGGTGAAATACTCTGTATATATCTATTAAGTCTATATGTTCAAGAGTCTGATATTCCTTTATTGGGTTTTTATTGATCTATCTATTTGCAAAAGTGGGGTATGACTTGGCCGGGGATTTAGCTCAGTGGTTCCGGCGCCTGTCTTGCAAGCGCAAGGGCCCGGGTTCGATTCCCCGGTGACCACATAACAATACTGGGTGTGGAGACCCACACCCAGCAGCAACCAGTACCACACACCACGGTGCCGGGCGTGGTGGCTCACGCCTGTCATCCCAGCACTCGGGAGGCAGAGGCAGGAGGATTGCTGTGATGTGAGTTGGAGGCTGAGCTCAGGGCCAGCCTGGACTACAAAGCAAGACCCTGCCTCAAAAAACCTTAAAAAAAAAAAAGTGAGGTATGACTGCACTGATGCTTATTAGATCTTCTAATTTCAGCAGTTTTTGTCTTATGAAGATAGGTGCTCCAGGTTTGGGGCATATAATTTTATCAATCTTATCACTTCTTGTAGATTGTTCCCTTAACTAGTATGTAGTAACCTTTGTCTCTTCTAATCAGTTTTAATTTGAGCATTACCATGTTTGATATTAGAATTACTACCCCTGATTGTTTTGGAGGTCTTGAGGCAAGAAATATTGTTTTCCACCCATTTTATTAATACCTTTCTGGATTAAATGAGTTTCTTGCATGAAATAGAATGTTGGACTCCGTTTATTGATCCAGTTTGCTTCTCTGTGTCTTTGTAACTGGAGGGTTGAGGCTGTGAACGTGGAGAGATGTTGCAGAGCTGTGCTGGTTATTTACCATCATTGCTCTTTATCAAGTTGCTTCCTTCATATGTGCTTAGTCCCCCCCCCACCCCACCCCCCGCTGGCTGCTTTTAAAATTTTATATATATATTTTTTGCTGGATACCTGTTCATTTGAAAAGGAAATGCCTTGCTGAGCTTTTTCACCATAATTATTTTATGTTCTGTAAGTGTCACTTACTTGTATTTTAATTTCTTGTCTTCTGTTTGGGAAATTTACTTGTATGATTTCTGTAAACATCTTGGTATTGAGGGTACTGCAGGCTGAAGACGAAAGGAGTCAGGAGTTTGCGACTTATCTGCAGATTTATGGTATGATGTTGCCGCCCCACGAATAATTTTCAGCTTTGTGCTTCCAGTGTTAGTCTTTGCTCCTTCTGTTGTTTACCTTAGGCGATTTAGACTCTCCCTGTGCCCCATGTTTACAGGTAAAAGAACTGCTTCTAGTTATAACATCCGTAGAGTCAATCGTATAACACTTCCACATGGTAGACCTGGTAGGTACGCTCCGTCCCTTGTCTGTCCTCCAGGCACATTATGGCAATTTATTACGCAGATTATCCTACAGTGATGTGAGGACAGGAAGAGAGGCCGTCGGATGCGTAGTGTCAGACACAAAGCAGGATGTTGAAGCAGCGTTAGTGGTGGATGAGAAGACAGGGTTGGTGTGAGGTCTGAACGATTAGAGTAACTTTCTGTTGCGTTGAAGGGTTAACATTGAACATCCCCAGAGCATATTTGTGGAACAAGAGTGAGGCATGGGAGAAAGGAAGTTTGCTTTGTGAGTGAGGAAAGGGACACGGCCACCAGAACCTGTGGACAGGAAAGGTAGCAAGCTGGATAGGACACAGCAGAGCCGAAGGCTTAGGACGGCAGGGTGGAGGATTACTGCTAGGGAGGATGGGCGCGCCCGTGAGGCGCGGTGGGGAAAGCTTATAAAGCTGCGCACCGTGCACAAGCGCGTGTGAGTGCGTGCAAGCTTTCCATGGAGGAGCTGGGACCCCGGACCGCGCCTCCCGAGACGATGCACAGTGACACTGATCCCATAAGTAGGCGTTTCTGCTACCAGGACGTCGACTAAAAGACGATTAGGACATTGTCTGCTTCGCAAGGGAACTGTAAATCGGCTTGAAGGTTGAGCTTTACTCAGGAAAAATATCGTCTCAGCGAAACCCTCACTATTGTGCCATCCTGCATTTAGTGCCACAATTAAGACACGCAGGGCACAGACCACTGAATTATGCATCAGCCAGCAGAGCTGGGACCCCGAGAAAGGCGGAAGGGAAGACAGCGCAGAGGACGCAGCAGGGCAGGTGCTTGGATTCCGAAACCAGCGCTGAGAGGACATCGTGAGAGACAAAGCTGAGCCTGAGGCAGGCCAGGCCAGGCCAGGGCAGCGCACTCGGGTGCCGTGTCCCCCAGCGACCCCAGCCCTGGTCAGGAGCCACTGCTGGGAGGGTTAAGAACCCCAGGAACTGTGCCCAGACAATGGCTCCAGGAAAGGCGATTTGGCTGGACGCAAGCAGCTGAGTGACAGAGGAGAGGGGCCGCCCCCCCACGCGCTGCAGTGCAGGACACGCACGCGCGCTGGGCCTGCAGGCTCTCCGCGCTCGCTCGTACTTCCCGCTGGCTCGAGGTCCTCCGCTGGCTGCATCTGTGTTCTGAGCCACTGCTCTTGAGCCTGTGCTGGTCCAAGGACATGCAGGGCGTGTCAGAGCAGTGCTCTTCTCAGCAGACCCCCTCAGAGTTAGGGCCCCGACAGCCCAGGGCAGCGGGCACAGGGGTGCTGCCCTTCCAGGCTGCTGTCTGTGGGCTGTGGCTTCCGGCTGGCTGACTCTGGGAGTGCCTGCCACGTGGAGGCAGGGAAGAGAGAGAGAACTGAGGCTCCTGGCCACGCCCTGGCATTGGCTCAAAGGCACCCACGGCTTCAAGCTGGCACCTCAGTGGGGTGAGATGGGTGGGGGGACAGACCTGAGCAAATTTATTGTGAGCGAGGGGCCAGAAGGCAGCTTGTAGCTGGCTGTATTTTCCCAGCAAGGAATAACCCGATTATCTAAATTATGCAGCAGAACTGTCAAGCATTGCAGTACTACTGGGCTCTGGAAAGCCCCTGCTGCGGCTCCTGAGCAAGGGGGTTCGACAAGGACCTGCCTCCATGAGTGCCATGGCCCTGCCACTGTGAGGGAGAGATCTGAGGTGCTCACAATCTACAGAGAGCGCTTAAAAGTTATAGTCAAAGAGGGCCGGGGAGTTAGCTCAGTGGTTCCGGCGCCTGTCTTGCAAGCGCAAGGACCCGGGTTCGATTCCCCGGTAACCACATAACAATACTGGGTGTGGAGACTCAACCCAGCAGCAACCAGTACCACATAGCACAGTGCCGGGCGTGGTGGCTCACGCCTGTCATCCCAGCACTCAGGAGGCAGAGGCAGGAGGATTGTGATGTGAGTTTGAGGCTGAGCTCAGGGCCAGCCTGAACCACAAAGCAAGACCCTGTCTCAAAAAACCTAAAAAAAAAAAAAAAAAAAAAAAGTTATAGTCAAAGAGGCACTGCCACGATTCCCCTCAGGGCCCCTCACTTGAGCGCCCTCGTCCCGTGGCTCCTCCCAGCTCCCGAGTCTCGGGAGTCCTCCTTCCCGAGTGTCCTCCCAGGTGTGATCAGAAGCAGTGACGGCTGCTGCCAAGCACCATCCGGCAGAAGGGCAGGGCTGTAAAACATGGCGCTGTGTCCTCCTCGTATTCACCAGTGATTTCGGCGCTTCCCCATCCTCACAGTGACCAGGAAGGGAACTAAGGACATCAGGACAGCCAGGTCCACGCCCCAGCCGCCTTCAGGCAGGAGGACTCCCGAGCAGCCTCAAGGTGAAAGGGCGACAAGAACGATGGGGGAGTGCGTCTGAGGGGGTGGGGCCAACGTGGCTTCTGTTATAATGCATGTCCAGAAATGTGAGCACTCGTTGTATTTTTTATAGCACCGCGCGTGTATTTCTCGCTTGCATATGCACAGGAGCTGTGGTCTCTCCAGGCACCGGTGCTGGGCAGAGGGGACTGTGTGACTTCCGAGTCCCACCCTCCAGGCTGCACACGGCTTGAGCTGTCTGCCTGGAGCTTTGCCCCAAGTGTAGATTCACGGAGACCCGCGCTGCCTCTGCCCTGAGCTTCAGGGGGCAGCCTTAAATTACCAGGGGAGAAGGGAACTCCTCCCACCAGGACCTAGTCTCCGTGGGGTGCGGAGCCTGGGCCCCTGCCTTCCCAGCAGCGGGCAGTGTGCCAAGACCTGAGCAGCAGAGCTCCAGCGGGCAGGGAACCCTGAGCTGCCCCACGCATGATGTCTAAGGAGCCTAGGCTCCTGGTGCCTCCCTGACACAGGTGGGCACGATTTATTCACCTCAGAGGAACCAGCTGAGACAGATTTTGCTCTAAACTTTGATTCCAAATTCCCATGTATTCACCCAAATACTCACTGGAACTTTCCATGTGGCCAAACGGAGTTTATTTCCAAACAGAACCTCCTCCCCAGTTGGGAGAAAAATTCCACCATTTGTCTTTTTGCTTCTTCCAAACCATGTCCTTCCAATTCTCTTCTACATCCTGGCCCTATGCAGGCTTCGGAGCCATTTCCACCAGAGAAGGGCAAACACCATGCTTAAGGAGCCACCAAGGAAAATAGGGGCTTATGTCTGCCTTCCTATCAAAAGAATTCTTTTTTTGAGAGAGAGTCTCACTTTGTAGTTTAGGCTGACCCTGAGCTCACTATGTCACTATGCTGCCCAGACGAGCCTGGGGCTCACAGAAATCCTCCTGCCTCTGCCTCCCAAGTGCTGGGATTACAGGTGTGAGCCACCACGCCTTGTACTGTGGTATGTGGTCAAACTCGAGATCTTGTGCTTATAAGACAGGGGCCAGCACCACTGAGCTAAATTCCTAATCTCAAAATAATCCTTTACAACCAGATCCTGGGCTAACAACAAAAACATCTTAATTTTCCAGAGTTCTTCAAATAAGTTCCTTTACCTCCATTTCTAAGCATAAGCCAATATTCTCAACAAATTAATTTTCCATCTGGAGATTTAAAGTGTAATGTCATTTCACTTAAAGTCACTGGTATAATAGGAAGACAAGAGATTAGCTATGAGGTTTGTCAAAAATGGAACAAAAGTTCAGCCAGATGCCTCTTCCCCCTGAATATAACCCGATTATCTAAATTATGCAGCAGAACTGTCAAGCATTGCAGAACTGCTGGGCTCTGGGAAGCCCCTGCTGCTGCCCCTGAGCAAGGGGGTTCGACAAGGACCTGCCTCCTCGTGGACTGATTTACTCTCCACATGAAGCAGATCCACTTCTCTGGGTTTCTGTGGTGAGGGGCTTCCTCCTGACCAAACCTCCTTTTCTTTTCTCCCAGTTTTGCACACCTTAACATTTTCCCCCAAAGACAGACTTTTAAGACTTTTTCTCTCTAAATGGATCACAGCAATGTCAGGTCACTTTGGAACTAGTGATTACTGAATATGATAAATGGCTAGCAGCAGGCTCGCTTTCGCGGGCTTGCAGTTTGATGCAGTAGTTATTTCCACCCGGGAAAATGATAGCTGTAGAGAAATCACCTTCTGCATCTCCCAGTGGAGATCTGGCACGTGAGGAATGTGTCTTTGTGTTCGGAAAGGCAGAGGCTCCCTGCTTGTGCCAGCTACCTTTTAACACGCTTTCTCCTCGGTCTGTCTCACTGAGCCCAGGGATATTTCTCAGAGTTCAAAGCAGTTTGATTTTCTACAATTTTGTCTCATAAAACTTTTAAGGCACAGGCACAGGAGACTTCCCGCTATCCGCGGGCGTGAAGCAGGACCATCCTGTGGAGGTGGGCTCTGGAGTCCACGGGCACGTGTCTCTCCTTGCTCCAGGAGGACTTTGGGACGTCAGGATTAATGCCCCGCACATGAAGCAACGTCGAGGTTCGCAGTCCCAGGATGCGTTTGCTCACTCGTGTTAGTGGGTGATTGTGGGTGTCCTGTCTGAGAGGGCGGGGCTGGGGCTGGCGTGTCCACCTGGCATCCCCTCCAGGAACACACACGGTGGCTTTCTGGGGAGAGGACTCCAGGACAGTGCGCGGAGCCGGAGCTGGGATCGTGACCTTGCCTATTGATCCGGTCTCTCTAATTTCCACAGCTTGCCAAAGCTTGTTCGTCTGGCCTGCTGGTGTACATTAGAGCAGAAATCCATAACACGGCCATGTTCATCCAAGCACAGGAAGAAACTAAATTAAATGTTAAAAAACAATCTGAGGCTGGAGTTGGAGACAATTCATCATGATCTGAGACGCCAGGCAGGTGGGACGGCTGAGGGTCCGAGGCCGGAGATGCCGGCTGGGTGCGGAAGGGCATGGGCTCTGCTGTCAGGGCCACCTGCCAGGCTCAGGACTCGGAGGTCAGCTCTGTGGGCTGCAGCTTTCCCTCCAAACTCAGAGACTAGAGAAGCTCAGTAAATTAGCGGAAAGAACTGGGAGGGACGCGTGGGCTCCTTAGGGAGGCGTGCACAGGGCAGAGTTTGTGGATTCTCAGGGCGCCGCTTCCGCCCAGTGCCGAGGCCAGATGGCGTCGCGCTGAGGAAGGCAGGTTGGTGATGGGCTCAGGACACACTACAGTCTTGGGCTCCTTCACCAGCTGTCCGACTCCTTCACCCTACACCCACCCTACGGAGGGCAGCACTTCCCAGAGACGACTTTGGATGGTACCAGAAATGGCCTTTTCCTCCCCTGCAGCTGATCTGGGTCACACTGGACATGGGGCTCGTACCACTTACCTGCCATTTACTTACGGTCAACACAAATATTCAACTCGAAGGAAGTGTCCCAAATGGCCAGCATCCTGCTGGAGCCACTGAGGATTCTGGGATACATTTCTCCAATGCCCACTGGGCAAACTTCCCAATGGAAGGCACAGGGCTGAAGGACAACAGTCCCTGGCTCAGGGTCAGCTGCCCAGGTGGTGCTGGCTGGAGCAGCAATGGCGCCAGGTTGACAGACCTCACTCAGGTCCACTCTGCTGCCTCGGCCAGGCCAGGTGTAGGCTGCTCTCCATACCTGTGGAAGCCAGGGCCTGCAGCACAGCTCAGGAGCAAGTCCCCCACACCTGACCGCTCGCTGGCTGTGTGAGGACTTTTACCCTCTGGGAAAAGAGAAGAGGGGCCAAAAAAGGCACAAGGACACGTGAATCTGGTGGTGAGTCCAGACTGCACTGGAGGCAGCCAGGAGCCAGCTTGCAGGGAATGGTGGGCACACGGGCACCTGCAGCTCAGGACATGCTCCCCTGCAGCCTGCTTTTGGGCCAGGCCTCTGCAGCTCACCACTGGCCGGGACTTGGGCAGCTGAGCTGGTCTCGTGCTCTGCGGTCTTCTGCTCACATGGGGGTCACTGAAGCCCAGCGGTGCCACACACATGACGTGAGATGCAAGGCCCACAGCCATGCCAGAGCCTGCAACACGCCTGGCAGGTTGTGCCATGATTCTACTCTGCACCTGTGTGACTGTGCCACCCTTTCTGGATAGAGTTGGCCCTGCCATCTGTATCTACTCCCATGAGACAGGCCCAGCCTGCTCACCGGCCATGTCCAGGGTGATATTGTCCTTGGTCCAGATGAGAAGCAACAACAGAGAAGCCTGGTGAGCTCTGCCGTCAGTCAGCGGCAGCACCACGTGGCAGCCTCAGGGACTGCCGTGTGCGACTTCTCCGTCTCACTGCTGTGCATGTGACATCCAGGACTCGAAGGGGACTTAACCCCCACCTCGGAGACTGGCTGCTCCTTACTGTAGACCCAGGAGACCCTGTGTCCTCAGAACGGTTATGAGGAATACAGGAATTAATTCCTTAGTTAAGGAATTAACCCCAAGGCTGAGGGTTACTGTTTATTTCCATTAGAGATTACTCAGAGTTCTCCTGGAGAAGCTCTGCCACTGGTCACTGGCACAGAGACAGCTTTGTGGGGCAGAAGGGCAGCTTTCCTGCTCTGGGTCTGGCTTCCGCCCCCACCTGCCCAGACTAATATGTAGAGGGGTGCCAGCACAGAGAATGGGGGACCGCGGACCAGGGAATGGGCCAGCTGAGCCCGGAGGAAGCAGATGAAGCTGGGGAAGCAAGTCGGGGCCAAGTGGCAAAGTGGGCGAGGTTCCGCGGCACCAAGCTCAGCTCCTGCCACTGGGCACTGCCTCTTTGCCTCCCCCACCGAAGCCACAGCACGCCCCACGTGAGGACCAGTCATCCTGTCGCCCATCGCTCCCTGTGCAGTGTGACGTGTAGGCCCAGGAGGGGTCTGACACCCCCATCCTGGCCTGGGGCCCACTTCTCTCCCACGTGAACAGTGTCTTGTACCCTGAAGACTGTGACTGTCTGTTGCCGCTTAAATACACTGAATTTTCAAAAGAAAATTGGGGATCTGGAGAAACGGAAGTCATTTTGTCCCCAGAGAAAGGTGCCTGGGACAGCCTCAGCACGGATTCTGTTTGTACAGGTGCCAGCATGTTGTCCTCCGCTGTCTGAGTGCAGTGTCCCTGGCCGGTCAGCTGCAGAGTCACTGGGAAGCGGAGGGAGGTTCGCCCAGCCGTTCTGGTCACAGGGTCCCAGTGTCTGCTCTGTTCCTGAGTCTGTCCCATACTATGTATTCGAGTCTTAAGAAATACAACGGGGCTGGCTTTAGAAAGTTTTCTGACTTGGCCCCAAAACAGTGCAGCTCAAGCAGCCGGGTGAGTGAAGTTCTCACCTCTGCTGCTGAGCAGAAGCGACTCCACGTGTGAGAAGTTTTCTCGCTGCATCCGGAGAAGGTGCAGCGCCCGGGGCTCCTCGCTGTGTGACCTGAGTGACCTTGGCAACCCTAACCCAGAACCGTAAAGCCGCGTTTCTGCCTGTAGCTCTGTCTGTACTGCAGTAACACTGCGATCTCTGCTTTCCAAGTAGGAAACTGAGTTACATATTTGCACTACCATTCCTACAAAGGCTCTCATTTCACAAGTCTCATTCCCCTGCCTTCTCTCCTCTTCTGCACCCTTACTCTATAAGAATTTTAGTTTTAACGTGAAGTGGCTTTTTGGTTACTTTTAAATATGTTTCTCTGTAAAGTTTCTGTGTAATTTCAGATTTTAAAACTTTTAACAATTTGAAAAGATTTTTAAAACTTTAAAAAACATATATTGTAGTTCTTAGTTCCAGAAATAATATGAAACACAGTTCGGAATTTTTGATATAAAACACTGAATGGATAGTGACTTGAATTATTCTGATCTGGTCAAACAGGACCCAACTGGATAAATACAAATAATAAATAAGACACACATGCATGTGTACTATGAATATGTATGTGTGTACATGTGCGTGATTGTGTGTGCGCTGTGTAGGTGGATGGGAGAATATGTGGGCTGTGAAAGTCAAAATCGCCACCTGAAGCAAACAAAGAAAGCAGAGCCTGACAGCCGCACGCTTCCGGTCTCCTGTGCTGTCCTCAGTGCACCTGCGCAACTGTCGGGTGGCCCGGGGCTGGGGCCAGCTTATCTGGGTTTGGGAGACAAGGGGCTCAAGTGGACACTAAGTGACTATAGCAGTGCCACAGTGATGACGAAGATTAAGTCCGAAGAGCCCCGCGCCTGGGGTGAGCGCAGACCCCTGTGTGAATACACCGAGAAGGACGGCTTCTCCTGGGCTCGGCCACCCCCACACAGCGCTCTGCTTCTGGATTGTAATTCCAGCCAGGAAGACTCGTCTTTTGGAATTAAGAAATGGAAAGGTCCCCTGAGACCCACTCAGGCCATGCCTACTAGGCATGATTATGACTCTATTGATAATTTCCCAATCAAATAGATTTTTTTTTTTTTGGTCATCATAAGGTCTGATTGCCATAAATGGCAAAGCAATCAATGAGATCGATGCTATTTCAGGCACCTTAACAACTGAATTGGGTCAACCATGCATGTGTCCACAGAGAGCTCATTGATTGGCTGTTATTGTGGCTGACAAAACCAAGTCAACTGGAAAAGAGCTCTTTCAGCCTGACCTTGTGGACAACTCTGAGTCTCTGGTACGGACCATCACAGATGATTGGTCTCTGGAAGTAACAGCAGCACAAGTGCAGAGGAAGTGTCTCCACGCAAAAGGCGCAAGCACAGACTCAGGTCCGAGAGAGCCCAGGCTTTGGCAAATGCACCCTAACCCTATCTGACGACTGGCTTACTGTGGTTGGGCTAATTAAACTATGAGAACTTCAATATCCATCTGACAACCCAGTCGACAGAAAGGGCTCTCGTTTTCTTCCAGAACAAGGGTCACCAAGGAAGCGATCAGAGACCAGAGTTGATGGAAGACATGTCGCTAAATGCTGGGGCCCTGCTACAGTCTTGTCCTGCTGCAGAGGCTGCTGGGAAGACAGCAAAGAGGGACCGAACGTCTTCACCTCACAAGCACGCACTCTGTCGCTGCCGTCCCTGCACACTGCTAGTGTGTGGACGTGTGCAAGGCTGACCCATGTGTCCTGGATCTCGGAAACGGGCTTCCCTCTGTAAGCAGGCCAGCGTGTCTGTGCTGTGCTGGAGGCAGCCCACCCATCTCTCGGTGATGTACTCCGCCTCTGTTCATGATATACCTGTCAGGAACTGGGAGACTTCAGGCAAAAAGACCAGAAATACAAGCAGACTCGAGGAAGCTCTTGAAGTTCTAGAGAGCTGGGCAACGAGTGGATTTGGATGGTGTCTGCTTCTCCAGCAGGACCGTCTTTTGTTCAACATGGCTGTGTTAGACAGCTTTCCCAAAGCTGAGATGTGATGTCCAACATCTACAACTAAAGCAGGAGAGGTGTATTCGGTTCACAGTTTCAGGGGCCTCAGACCATAGTTCCAAAGCAGAAATAGCATGGTGGATAGGCATGGCGGGGCCAAGATGGCTACTGGAGAGTAAAGCAGAGGAATGAATAGAGAGGAAGGGGCAGGGGCAGATACACACCCATGTCCACCCAGATAGACCTGGAAGTTGCTTTACTAACCCTCTAGGAGAATCCTAAGCCAATCAAGTTGACAGTTGAACTTGACCATCACAGTGGCATTGGCCATAGAAAACAATGGAAACCTAAATGCCGTAGCCAAGCACCACCGTCTCTCATGAATCAAAGCAAAGCTGGCCCACAGGGAAGAAGGAAAAGATGGGAACCTGCAGTGTTTCTCTGTGCTGGACTCTGACCCACCTGTTTTAACGCACCTCGAGAATCTGAAATTCACAAGCTCTACTATAATATGCCAGGCACTTTGTCCTGTGTACATTTCCACAAGGTCCTGTAAATTTCTTCTTATAGACAATGACATTCACACTCCGAAGGGTGAGTAAGCTGTAGAGGCTCACAGCAAATACAAAGCGTGGTCCAGGCTCCTGAGGTCTCCCTGGTATGTTGCTGAAACAGACGGGCAGGCTCAGTGCAATGGATTTTGTCTTCCCCAGAACCACACTCGGAAGAAGGTCCCTTCTGCTGGAAGGGGTGTCTCCCAGTGCTGTCCTCGCAGCTGTGAGCCTGACATCTCGGAATTTTGAGATCCTCCTTTCATCCAGCTGTCTCTTAGAATACATTTCTGTATTTGTGTTCCAGGACTGTGAATACCCAGCCTCTTAAGTAAAAGAAAAAGGAAAAGTCCAGCTCTTGTGACACCAGCAGCTCTGTGACTCTGTGTCAACAGACACCATCATCTTCCCCATGTGTAAACGTACACACATGGGCAGGTAGCAGATAAAGTCCAGAGGCCAGCTGCATCTGAGTTCACAGAGGTAATGAGTCTGAGCGCTGTGGCGGCATCTGACTGGGGTCTGCGGATCCTTCAGGATTCAAGGTCAGGTCATCCTGCACTGACCCGGCAGCCTCTCCTCCCAGGGCCAACAAGCACAATGGGAGAGGGGCTCACAGAGCTGCCAGAAGAGGAGGAGGCGGGGACGATGTTTCTCCCCGAGAGCTGCCATTCCTTGAGTTTCACTTTGGCCCCAGCAGGGTGAGGCAGCACCTGTCTTGGCTTTGCGTTTGGTCCGTGCTGCTGCTCTGAGCACAGACATGCTGGGGACTTGTGTGGTGCCCGCAGGAAGTGAACACAGCCGCAGCCGTCCAGGAGGCCCCTCTCACGTCATCCCTCAGCAGCCTGGGGCCTCAGGCAGAGCTCCACGTGGCCACTTTCACCTGGCCACAGTCCGGCTGGCCTAGCAAGGCCCAGACTCGTTCTAAGAGAGCAGAGCCTGCAGCCTGCAGCTCAGGTGCATGAGCCGCCGGCCTGTGAGAGATGCTGAGCGTGGAGATGACTGAGAAGACCCGTGGGCGGGAGCCACACACTGATTCTGCAATGGCTTCTTCCTGTGCTCACCAAGACCCAATAGCTTGTGAGCATCTTGGCTTCCACCACCTGAAATGCGATGGCTAAGCCTTTCACAGGCAAATAGATGCGTTTTGGAAGTAGACAGCCCTTCAGGAAAGCCTGGCCTCCCCAGAACACCAGCACATCACCTCTCTGGGTGCACCTCTGTTGGAAGGCAGGGAACTGGAGGAGCAAATTCATAAAGGTCCAGTTGGAGTCAGTTGTCGTGGGTCCGATGCCAACTCGAGGATGGGCAGGAGCTGTTAGAAGTGAAGCATGTAACGCAACAGCACCACACGTGGTCATTCGTGTTAGTGTCTCTGTTAGGGATTAGATTTCTCTTGGTCATTAGTATGAACATATTGGAGGGGAACTAGCATTGGCCATGAACAACGCAGCCGCGGTGCCTGGCTTCCTGAGGTTACCTGGCTGGGAAGACAGGGTCGGTTGACCTTGAAATAGGATGACATGCAGCCCAAACCCTTCCAGCTGTGCCACGTGCTTCCCAGAGAAACTCGCAGGTGTGCCATGGAGGGGCAGGGCTGGAATGGACAGACCTGTGTGCCACAGGTCACAGAAACCACGGTGCACCTCCTCTGCCCTTGGGTGGGGGGACAAGAGCTGAAAGCCGAGAGGCAGGGGCAGGGGACAGGCTGGCACCTGGAGACTCAGGGACCTGCCATGCCCTCAGGATCTTTCCAGGAGCCGCAGAAGGCTCCTCAGTCAGGCCCCACTGAGGAGTGGGGCTGGGGGGGGTCTCCACCCCCCCGTCATGACTCAGTGGGGTGAGCAGGGCTTGAAGGAGGTGCATGCTGGCTTTGAGGAGGCAAGATGGCTCCAGTATGGAGAAGCCGGAGACCCCAGTGGGCAGCAGGGCGTGAGGAGAGCCGGGGCAGCTGGGGCTCCTGAGAAGTGGCTTCGAGGGGCAGGGTTTCAGCTCTGACTGCGCCATGACAGCATGTCAGAATGGGCACCGGACACCCACTCTAACTCGACTAAGAACATGAGTTGGCACATGTGCACAACCGCTGTGGGCTGCCTTGAAGCCCAGACACAATGGTGTGTAAAGGCCACAGGGTAACGGTTCATTCTGGAAATCTCTCCATTCACCAACTTGACGGTGGTCACTCCGGCACACACGTCTCACCAGCACTGTGAATTTTCTGTCTTATGCTGATGACAGCTCTAAACCTGTATGTCAGGATGAGCCCGGAAACTGCACGTGTGGCACGAGGCCCTTGGTGCACAGGCCGCAGTGCAGGCGACTGAGCCACGCCAGTCCCCAGTGAGGCTGTGATGAGCCAGGATCCGCCAGGCTTCACCTCACCTCCTCTCTGTACAACAGCACTGGCCCCGTCACTTCCCAGAGCAAGCAGCCAGAAGACAAGATGAAACTCAGAAGTCCCAAACGCAGATGGGCCCAAGTGCACACATACACATGTACACGCATGTGCACATGCACACACACATGCACGGACGCACACATCTTTGGGAGGAGACAGCTTCCTAGCGCCTGCCCTTTGGGTCTCTTTGCAGCCATCAGCTGCAGCAGAGGGAGAGGGTGACTTCAGGCCCCAGGAGAGCACTGCGTGAGGCACCTGCTCCCAGACCTCCCAGGGCGGCTGGGAGGGCCAAGGCCTCACCGGGCCCTTCTCCTTGTCCCTGCCAGGGAGGAAACGAGTCTCTGCTCTCCAAACTTGGGTACCTGAGAAGAACCAGTCAGGCTGGAGACGCGGCGACAGAAGCCACCTCCTACTAACTCGCTCTGATCTTGGCATCACCAGCCTCCCCGGACTCACCATGGAGTCCCAACTCCACTGCAGACCTCCCAGTGCCACTGCACTGCTCCCACAACAAGCACCTGGCAGGTGACTGTGCATTTCAGGTACAGACTTGGGGCAGAGCCTTCATCCAGGAGAACCGAAACACTCAGGCCTGCTGCTCCGTGCTGCCCACGCTTCCATACGCAGGGAAGGCGAGTTCTGCCAACTGCCCCGTCTCTCATGCACTGCCAGCTGCCCAGGCCCATGCGCTGCCCCCACCCAGCACCACACCGCAGGCCGAGGCCCACGGAGCATCTCAGCTGAGCTGTCTGAGTATTGTGAAGACGACGGCAGCAGTGTCTGCTCTACACCTTGGAGCCCACAGCCAGGCAGTCTGCTGGGCGGGCTGACCCGGCCCATCTGTCCTCACCACAGACAGTCGCCTGTCGACGCTGAACGCTCACTTCCGGCAGCTCCTGCCCACACCACACTGCAGAGGAGGGAGAAAGGAGAGGCACTGGCCAGAGATGCCAGGAGGCAGCAAGCTCACACCCCACGCAGCTCCAGGGGTCTTCAGAGGAGACATCTGGGGAGCTGCAGCCACTGAAGGGGTGAGGGCAGCATCACAGCAGCCAGATGGGGCCGAGGTTGTACAGAGCCAGCACCGCAGCACTGGCACCAACAGGCCGGCCGGCCCCTTCTGCCCAGCCCTTTGGAAGAGCAGCACCCTGCATACCCAGGGACGTGGCTGCCACAGAGTGGCACCAGAGTGCCTCCTGCCAGTCCCTGATGTGTCCAGGCAGCTGCCAAACCTCGAGCCTGAGCCACAGGTTCCAGCCAGGACGCACCTGGAACTGCCAGCAAACACTTTACAGCCCTCTCTACTGTACAGAGCAACAAACGCTCGAGAGGCACTAGTCATTCAACAACCCTGGCAGCAGGGCCAAGGAACGTCCCAACTGGAAAGGGAGAGGCCACGCCCCATCCTGGCAGACAGTACCACGCTCTCGGGCATTCAAGTGCCCAGGTCAGAGCCCAGCCCACAGTAACTGTGCTCACAGAGCCTTCCCCCTGTTCTGACCAGACATCCCTGTTCGCTGACGGACAGGCAGGGGCCCTAGTCCTGGTCACCGAAGGGGACCAGGCCATTCTTCACACTCCACCTCTCTGCCCCTCTTCCCCTCTGCCCCCAGCAGACTGCCCCGGATGTGTCCCCCGCCACAGGGCATCTCTCCACACAGGGGTTCTGTGGGTGCAGAAGTGCTGCCTGCGCCGGGACGGGGCCTCCCCTGCAGCGGGCTGGGACCAGGTAAGGGCTTTGTGGCTCCCCTCCGGGCGGCAGCCAGGGCCACCCCACCAGCGCAGAGCCCCGGGCACAGGAGCCCAGCCCTTCCCTCTGCAGTGTCTCCGTCCTGACGTCTCTTCCCGGGACCGCTGGGGACTGCGAGACACCACTGCCGATGGGATAAATGCAGCCTTCACAGCCGCTCATCCATCCTTAATGGACAGCCTGTTAATTTGAGGTCTGGGTCAGGGATTTGAATGCCGCGCACTGAACACGGCTTCAGCTAGAAAACCCAGTTTTGCCTCGGGGTAAATGGTGATTCATTAATTGTAATTAAATTAGGCTGGTGGCTTAAACTAGATGTGACAAAATGAAAATCCCCATGTAGAACCTGAGATGCATATCGCAGCCCTTCTGTCAATAACACCTGGTTTTTGTCTAAGTGGATTTAAAGGGGACAAGATGCCTCTTCTTCAGGAAAAAGAAAACACCTCAGTTAAGTAGGGAAATAAATAACTGCGGATGTTCCTTTCTTTTTTATCCAGGCCCCGCAGAGCAGCCTGAACGGACTGAAAAGAGGCTTCTGAGGGCCAGACAGTGCCCTGGAGTCCTGGGTTCTGCCCCTCTCTTCGAGCCCACGTCCCGGTGCAACACAGGCTCTCGGCTAGGGCAACACTGTGGGCAGGGGCGCAGGAGCCTCGGATGAGGCCCAGAGTCCAGGCCCCGCCGGCGCCTCTCCTGGCAGCTGGCTGGTAGTGTCGGGAGCCTCTTCCCTGGTTTCTGGTCTGGGAAGCAGGGGCTGAGGTCCGCCGGCGTGGCATCAGAAAGCACAGAGAAGCCCAGCACAAGCAGACACCCGCTGTCTCCCGGGGGGGGGGGGGCAGAAGTCCCGCTGCTCAGCCCAGGACCCTCCACGGTGGGCAAAGTCAGAGCCACCTGTGGCCCCGCCTCGGGTCTCCTCAGCCCCAGCGCGGGCGGGAAGCACAGGCTCCATCCCTTAACGCTCGGAACGACCAGGGAAAGTGAAATAACTCGTGGAGTGTTAACCTGAGAGCATGCTGACAAGGAAGGACAATTAACATGTCCGCGGGTTATTAACAGACGACACAGTGCACGACAGGAGCGGCACAGACTTCCTACTCAGCCGCTGAACTCACTGTGGGGCAAAACCCACTGGAAAGCAGTCACCATCGTGCATGGGAGAGACGACTGGACACGAAGCAAGAGACGGGCGCACTGCAGCTGCACGGGACACAGCTGTGTCTGCTGCTTTTACCTTGATGACGAGGGTGACACACAGACGCCAGCACTTCAGTCACATCAGGCCCCACAGTGAAGAAGCGTCGCAGCCGGAGGAGCTGCCAGGCTGGCGCCGCCCGGGAGTCAGGGCCTCGCAGGCGCCGGAGCACAGGGGCCACACTCCCTACTGCTCCAGCTCTGAGGAAGTCCGTGTGTCCGTGGGCAACTCCGGCCCAGAGTCCCCAGGAGATGCTCCGGGAAACCGGCCAGACGCAAAGCTGCCTGTGTGAGCCTCTTTCACCAGTTAAAACATCCAAATAAAGACAAAAACGCAATCTTGTTTCAATCTCAACATAGGAAAAGGCGTTGCTTATCCACAGAAGAACAGCGAGTCGTTTCATTCGGATTTGACAAGTTCTCTCTTCTGAGTCGCACGCACTTTCTGATCGCAATTTAAATATTGAGCTCAAAGTTAGCTATGTCAAAACAGCTTCCATTAGAGGAATTGGACAAGGAAAGATGAAACTGGCTAATATATATTCAAATACATTTATGTCAAAATTCGGAAAAGTGTGTATAATTGTGTGGTCTTCATCTCCGCAACTTGTCACAGGATTGAACTTCTGTTGCCTGGTTCACCTTCCTCTCCCTCCCTGCCAAGTCCCTTGGGTGCCGGCGCTTCTCAGTGGGTGGGGTGGGCACGTCTCCCTGACTGGAGTGTGATCAGGGCGCCCTGCCCTGCACTGCAAGAGTTTTCCCTGACTCTGGCTGCACGCAAGTCCAGCTGGCAGATTCACAATGGACATCTCTGGCAGTGCAACGAACTGCTTGCCCTGAGGCCATGAGGACTCTCCCAGGTCCATCTCCAGCTCGGGCCTGGGCGTGCTGGGGCTGTAAGTCTGTGAACGTGGCTCAGCGAGATTACCCACACCAGCCCTACAGCACTTCCTTCTCCGCAGTGTAGATCCACCATCTCATGCAGTGTGAAGGGCACCAGGGCCCAGCAGCAAAGTCAAAAGCCTGCGCTTTTGCTGCAGTCACACTCATACATGATGGAACCCCCGGGTTTGTGCAAGTATAGGACACACCCAAACAGGCAAGCACAGGGTGTTTTCTCTCAGGGCTTCTGGTTACAGGTGTTTGTGTATCCGTTGTTCATCCAGCTCAAGGATCATCCTTGTGCAATGGAGTAATAATGAAAATAGTAATGATGGAGTAATAATGAATAATGTCCATCAGGATTGTTTGCACTGAGTGTTTGCCAAACTCTCTCCTTAAGTGCCTCATTTAACTTCATAGCTGCTCAGTGTGCTCTGATGCAGGAGACCCAGTATTTCAGGGGCTGCCAAGCGTGAGAATGGTGGCACAGGCGTGTGAGTGGTGCCAGGGCAGCCCCACAGCTACGGAGCCAGGGCCAACACCTGAGCTTCCTCTCCGTGAGCCACTTCTTCCTATATGTGAGTGAGAAAAGAGATAAATAACTCACAACATCTGTTTTGGCAACTGTTACCTGGGGGCTAAGGAAACAAGCAAGAGGGATCTGCACAGCGTCCGGACCGGCCTGTTCAGCCGACTGACTGCCCAGCGCTGTGGATTTGTGCAGAAATGGGTGGTCTTCGGGAAGAAATGGTGGCATTGAACAGTGGCACTGAAACAGTGCAGCAGCTGATGACGTGTGTGACTCTAGCACATCAGTAAACCTCCATGGCTTGGACTACAGATACAAATACACTACACAGTGTATTTGCAAGGCTACGAAAGGATCAGCCTATCGACAGTGCCTAGGATACCGCGAAGGGTAGCAGGGAGCCCAGGGCCGAGCACCAGAAAGACATTGTTAAGGGAGTGGAGAGTGTCCTGGCTGAGGGCATCCTTGGCGCATCACTCCCGACAAGGTGACCTCTGCACCACTGGACTCCACCAGCTTGAGAAGTGAAATGCACAGAGGCCGAAGGCCAGAGGCAGAAGCCCGCCAGCCCCCACGGCCTGCGGCTGCTGGTCTTCACTCCTCCTCCCCCTCCCAGTGCCGAAGCAAGCCAGGCCAGGAAGCTGGGCTTGGGAGACATGCAGAGAGAGGGCCCGGACGGTCCGCTGCCTGCTCATCGCGAGGTGCTGGCCCAACACAGGGGCTAGCCACATGGCAGGCTCTGCTCAGAGCACGCGGTGCTGTTCACACCTCCAGTTTGTGTGGCAGTCTCACAGGATGCAGGATGAGCTGCATGTGGCAGGTAAGAGAGTGCGGCACACAGTACCAAGCACACTCTGGTTTGGCACTGTGGGATCCCCAGGTTGGCGCTGCAGAGGCCGGGTACCAGCAGCACCGGAGCAGAACCTGGCGGTGTTCTTGGTCACTGGTGCAGAAGGGCCTGCAGCCTCCGGGCAAGTCCTCGCCTCGCCTTGTCAGCCATTCTGAAAGCCCCAGCCTGGCCCCAGCGGCCCCTCCCAACCACCTGTCCTGTTCTTGCCCTCTGCTGGGGCCCAGCACAGCCTGGGGTCCCTGCCAGAGCTCAGTCCACACAGACACGGTGCTCCTGAGCCTCACAAACTGAGAGCCAAATAGGTACTCTGCATCTAGTATTTCATTACAGTCATGACAAACTCCTCAGGGCAAGCCCTTCCTCCACTGTCACATAGTGGCGCGTTGCTGCACCAGGCTGGTAAGCTCAGTGCCACACATGCATCTAGCCACTGTCAGCCCCCCGCGCCACAAGAAGTAGATCCAGAAGAGGTCTGAGGGCAGCAGTGCTGTCGTGAGCATTCTTGCTGTCCCCTATAAAGGCACGGAGTGGACCTCAGCTTCTGGGCCTGGTCTCCAAGACCAAGACCCCTCTGGCTGTGTCTCAGTCCCGCATCTCAGTCCCAGCCTCCGGAGGGTCAGTGCAGAGCCGGGCTTCCCATCGCCCTTCTGAGGACCAGCTCCCGGGACCCAGGGCAGCCCCGTCTGCGCTCCAGGTCTGTGAGGGTCCAGCCCCGGGACAGACAGCGGCCAAGCACCTTGCAGAGGCTCCATACATTCTGGGGCAGCCCAGCCCCGCCACAGTCGCTGTCCTATAAGCTTCCACAGCCACCATCCCGGGGGTAATGCATAGAATGATCCTTGGCAATCGGCAGGTAAACTCAGCCCCCACCCTCCCCTCTGCAGACAGAGCTCAGGACGGAGACATACTCAAAGTTCACCACGATCCCTGCTGTGTGACCCTGAGAGAGGCTCCTCGCTGGCATAAGCCCATGTGAAGGCAAAAGAGGCTTATTTCCAGTGCTGCAAGCTGCTCTCGGCACCCCCACCACTGTAGAAATTCCAAAGGTTCTGAGAACTCTGTGCCGGGAATCAGAAGCAAAGACCAAAATTATTTATTATATCACTATTTTTAAAACAGGAACTCCTTGGGTGATAGAGATTTAGATAGAAAGGTGAGAAAAGTATCTCAGGTCACTTAAATTTAGGTCTTGAAACCAATTTGTGTGGCATGCCTGTAACCCAAGTACCCTGGAAGCTGAGGCAGGATTTCCATCCAGTTCAAGGTCAGCCCCTGCTATATCGTTAGATCCTATCTCCAAAATCAAAAGAGAAATTCAGATTCTGAGAGTCAGGACATCCAGGATATTGGGGAACTCTGGGGCCACGGGCCCCCCTGGGTCCCAGCAGTGTTCAGTATTGGCCACTGATATCAGACACACTGTGCATCTTCTGAGCAACAAGGAGAGAAAAGGGTTGGAAGCTTCGTGGAATGTCCTGGAGAGTACCTGGGCACGACCTCCACAAGGACGAGGCTGACGTGGGGCTGGAGGAGCTGGATGGGGACAGTCAGGGGACTGGGCTCCGGCAGGCCCGGGCTTCGGGACAGTCGCCGCCACCCAGACTGGGCGCAAGGTTGCAGAGAGCTTTCTTCTCACCGACCACCCATGGGGAGAAAGGAGCAGCCTGCGGTGTTCCTGGGTGTCAACGGGAGAGCCGGGCTCACCTGTCCACGGCACCTCAGGCCGATGCCACCAGCGCCAAGCTGGCCCTCCTTATGATGATGGTACCTCCCAAGTTGTAAACACTTCTATAAATGCTTACATTTCTTAGTCACGCAAAACCAGGGAGCCAGGACTGGCACAGCTTGAGCTCCGGGTCAAATCCATCCTCTACCTAAAATGGGTGACCGCTCATCACCATACACCAATTAGAAAATTGCTCTCTGGGCCCAGTCAGAAACTTGCTATTTTCAGTTGAATGCAATGCTGTTCACAGGGCCAATCAGATGTTCTTTTCACTCCTTCATTTGCATGTGGGCACAACCAATCAAAAGACGCTGCTTCTGATCCTTCATTTACATATAGCTGTTCCATAAAATACTTTGTACCTGGTGTGAGCCCAGGTGAGCTTTGACAGGGTGCTGTCCAATGCTTCCTTTGCAGGGGAGGGAGACCACTGGGAATTTTGGATATGAGTCTCCCTTTCCGCTCCCACCCTGAAGCCTGCCTCTTCTCTGCCATCAGAGAAGCGCACCTTCACTGCCTTGTCTGTGTGCCTGTCATGACTCTGTTCAGGACACCGAGGGCCTAGAAGGAAGCCCCCCAGATGTCTCACCCCGTGGCACATGGCGCTTGCGAACAGAGCCTTCTGTAGGTCTCTGGATGGTCTGTGGCGCCTTCACATGGTCAGGTGGGTGTTGGGAGAACTTAATAGCCGAGGAGGCTGAAACACTTCCTGTGTGGTCCTCACAAACAGGGTTTCCCAGCCCCCACAGAGAGTCACAGGAAGCAAAGGCGAACTTGGTCTCACTGCTCCAACATCTTCCGTCCTCGCTCACTCCACATGGGTGCTCCCGGTGGACCTGAGGACACAAACCACACTCTTTCAGGCATGCGCTGCTCCAGGGAAGACTGCAACGGAGGAAAAACAGGTCTGGGCTGGAAGTGTCCAGGCAACACCGTGAGGACACCCTGGGGAGGAGGAGAGAGAAAGCCTGAGAAAGAGGGAGACGGAGGGAGGAAGGGAGAGAGAAACAGGGTGGGGGAGGCCGGTAGAGTGCTGGAGAAGGAGCTGAGGACAGGAAGCTAGACTCGGCCTCCTGCTGTGAGGGTGGGTGACAACCTGCTGCCCAGCACCCCATGGTCACCTGCTCTGAGGTCACCTGCCCTGCTGTGCAGCCGTGGGCGGGGCTTGGTGGGCCTCCCTGCTGCAGAGTGAACTCTCTCTGCAGACAGGAGACAGACGGCGCCTCGAGGAGGTCCCAGGACAGATGGCTTCCTCAGCTTCCCGAGTGTGTGCACAAGTGATGTCTCATCACCAGCTTAATCTTATTTATTTCCTTCTCTGCCACCAGCTGGAAGGCTGCTCAGCCATTTCACAGCAGCCTGTGCTCGCTGCTTCCTACTCCGCTTAGTATTGAGTGCTTCCAAATTAGGAGCTGGAGTCTTGGAAAGGGAAATGGCCCTGAGTCTGCTGAGGATGTCAGTGGGCATCTTCAGCAATTTTAATGATAGCCTGGAACAGAGGCCCGCACGGTCTAGAAGCAATGACAAGTCAGGCCTGCAGACCTTCCTTGTCTCTGAGAAAGGGGAGATGGGCCTTCAACCTACAGGCCAAGAGACGGAGCTGCCCCTGCGTGGCTGCGGGAGTCCTCCAACACGAGGGAGCCACGTGAGCGCGGTGTGGCCCACCCTGTGCTGTAGGACTCAGGTGTCCTGCTTCTCCATCTGTGTCCCCAGCTCTGTCACCGCAGAAAAGCAATGCTCGTATTGACAGTCTTTACTAAGTGCCTCCAAATTCTTACTCCATATACAGAAAATGAGCAAGGACTCTTGCTTTCTAAAATCAGGGAGGAATTGTGTGACACAACTCTGGTCTACATTTTAAAAATGTCTCAGATTCAGCTTATTAAAGCACAAAAACCTTCTAGTTGGAAAAAAATAAGATTAAGCTGGTGATGAGACATCACTCGTGCACACACTCAGGAAGCCGAGGAACGCAGGAACAGTTTACAGCTCAGGGCAGGAGCCAGGTCCTGCTCGGATCTGCACGTGGACCTCGGTGTCCTGAGAGAGCAGAGGGTGCCCGGGCATGTGAGTCCCACTTCCAGAGGCGAGAGACCTGCGCTGCCAACTCCAGGCAAGTGCCCCGGGCTCTGACTTCCTCCCCGAGGGCACAAGACACACGGCAGAGAGGACTGCAGGAGCAGGAGGCTAAGGTGGTCCCCGCAGCTCCAGCATTTTCTTCCTCGTGGTCTGCACAGAAACGGAACCCCAGGCCTGGAGACACACCCACTCTGGGTAGAGAGGAGCGGGAGGGTGAAGGACAGAGCTCGTACGGCAAGACGGCGCTCGCGCTGGGTCTTCAGGGGACGGACTCTGTCTTCACAAGAGCTGTTTCATTTGCTCCTCAAAACACAGAAAGGAAGGCCTGGACAGCAGCACTGTGCGACCTGAGGGCACGCGGGGCGCCAGCACCAGCTCACTGACTCGTGGTGGGCTGAGTGAGCTGAACGACGCATGCCAGGCAGGCCAAGTGGGCCACAGAAATGAGCTTTCTGCCACCACTCCAAACGGGGGAGGCTGAGTCTTGAGAGACCTGTCGCTCCTGGCCCAGCCCGCAATGGCCTCCCAGGTGCCACACACACTCCCAGCATGTCCAGGATGCCAGACCTGCATGGCCCCACGTGGTACCTCTGCCCAGCACAGTGTCCTGGGTGAGCTGGTACCTGCCAGCTCCCAGCTATCCAAACCGGTGCCATCTCCCACTATTCCCACGTGTCTCCGACCTGGGCACCGAGCCGGAGTGTGTGAACACTGCAGTCAGCCGGGGTCATTCCCGGGGGACAGGCCCACCAAGTAGAAACACAGAGCTGTGGCTGTGCCACGTGAGCTGCTCCGATCCTCCAGAAAGAAATACCCATGCGTGCGCATCTTCTACCTGGGCCTAGACACAAGCCAAATGGAAAGACTGTAGATTTCATCATTACTATTTTAAAATATTGTTTCACGGCAGTAGAAAATAATAAAAAGACATGCGCAGTAATAGACACCAAAAATTACAAATGGCTAACCTACAAACACACAGTGATATCTCATCTTAGTAGAAACCAAAGAAATACATATCAAGACAGGTGCAGAATTCTCTTAATCACAATGGCAGTCATAAAAACAGATCACAAAAAACTTCTTGTGGAGTGGGGGAGGAAGTGGTAATTTACTTTTTTCGGTGCAAGATAAATTGCATATCCCTGGAGGTGATTTGAATGACATGTGGCAAATATAAACTTACAAACTCTTTCACCTAGTGCATTCATATTTAGAAATTCATTCTGGAGATAGTCAGGGAGTTCTGCACGGTGCCACACACACAGGCTCCGTGACGGCTCCCGCAGGACACAGGGCAGCAGCAGGGACAGCTGAAGGACTGCGTGGTACGAGCCAGAAAGCAGTGTGTGGCTCCAGCGTGAGGACCACACGGAGCACGCTCTGGGCAGACGTGCAGGAAATCGTTACATTCGGAAGAAGAGGCAGTTTGTGAAACACGAAGCACAGGATAGTGCACGTGTGCACGTCTGTGGCCGGGACGATGTCACCAGACACAAAGCGGTCCTGTGACAAAGGAAAGGGACTGGGTGAAAGTTCCCCTTCTCGTCCTGAGAGCTTTCGTTATCGCACCAGTTTATCCCTCACTTGCTTATTCGCTTCTGACCTCCTCAGTCCGTGCCAGCTGCATTCTCTGTGAGACTGAGCGGAGGATCCTTCCTGCCTCCGCTCCTGCCCCGGACCGAGCACAGTGCTGGCCGAGCTGAGCTCCCTGAGCTGCTAAATGAACTTGGAGCCCTGTCGGCCAGGGCATGAGGCGCCGAGGGCTCTGTCCCGGGGTCTTCTCTTCCTTGTCTTCCCTCAGCCCGCACACCCCTCTCTCCAGCCCTGGGAGCACTGAGCTCGTCTTGGTTCCTCCGCTCATCCCACGTTCTCGGGCCACGTTCTTGGGATCAGCACAGGTTCCCCAGACGACACCGAGCCCAGCTCGTCCACAGCCGCTTATGCCACAGGGTGGACGATCTCCAGGCAGAGCCGACCTTTTGGCAACATGTGGAGGACAGCGTCACATCACCTGCCTGCTTCGTGGGTGCTGCCAAGGCTGTGCCACATAACTGGTACAGATCAAGACGTGTCCGACGAGAGCAAATGTGTGCTGGTGGGATCCCCTCCTTAGTTTGTGTGTCCGGGATTCTCCTCTTGGTAATGTTTCATGGAAAAATTATTCAGACTACAGAAAGAGGGAGTGGTGAGTTAGGAAGGCAGAAGGAGCAGTCAACGCACCTCTCCCAGCTGTTAATAAAAACATCCCCCTCTGTACCGAGACAGACGTGAAAGACAGTCGGGATCTCAAAGCGTGACAATGAAACAGAGTACAGAGAACTAAGAAGTGTGTGTCTGGCGACTCTCCCGCCCATCTTCTCCAGTGGGGCACTTAGCAGGGATTTGAGTGCTCGGAGTGGGGGACGAGGAATTAGCACACACAGATTGATACCAACAGTGAGTGTGACGAGCTTAAAGTGCTACTGTGGGACACCGAGTAACGCCTGCCTAAGCAGCTCAGCGTGAGACACCTTTGAAACTGCCGCGCTAGGACTGTTACGGACACCCTCAAATGGACTTTGTTTCTTGAGTGTGTGTGCCGGCACCCCAAACTAAAGCAAACCCATCAGACCCCAAGTGGCACCAGTACAAAGATCAAAGAGGTTTTGTCTGCAAGTCTCACAGGTCCTCGGATGAGCTCAACAAGGGTCATGTTTTCCCACATTTTCTAGAGTGTCCTTTCCATGCTGTCTGGTTTCCGGTCTCGCTCACCACGAGAGCTGTTTCCTCCTCAGTAGAATAGCCAGCTTAGCATCCACCACCAACACATCTCTTCAAAAGCCAGAGAGGGTTTTATTAAGTGGCTTCAATTTCCATATACGAACTGTATTTAAAAAGCATGGGCAATAAGCTCAAGTGATTTCTGACAGAGAAATAAGCTACAGGGCATAAGACACAAAGCCTTCCTGAGTCTCAGGAAAAGATACAGGGACTTCTTTATTAACTGCCCTTTCTTATTTACTCCATACTGCTTAGAAGAGAAGTTATAATTACTGTCCTTCATAAAGGCTTCAGACTCAGGGTCCGTCACTGCCGGTAAGTGGCACAGCAGAATGCAAGCTTGGGTCCCCTGACCGCTCACGCTTCTCGCCCACATGGAGAGGCCCTGAGCGTGTGCCCTGCCGACATGGTCTCTCCGACTCCCGTCCCTGTCCGGACACATGAGCACCTCAGTCCCTGGCATCCCGGGACTGCCTCAGGCTCCTGAGGGCACAGTGCCCTCCCAGCCTGCCTCAGCCCATCTCCTCTCTGTTTACCGGCGTGTCCTCTGGCCGATCCTGGACACCCCCTCTCCTCCTCGAGTGTCGGGGCCGTGGGCCTCCCACCCCAACCTCATGTTACTTCGCCCAGGACACAGAATAAGAGACTTTAGGGCCCTAATCTGAGCGGCGCATCCTCCCCGCCTTCCCCTGTGTCTCCCGGCTCGGAGGGCTGGAAGCTGCTAGGAAGGGGACTGCACAGCGCCTGCCCAGGGCTCAGGGGTGTGCACAGCCTGGTGAGGCGCCTCCAGCAGCACCCAGGAGGGACGACACTTCTCTCCCTGGTCAGTCCACTGCCAGCTACTGGAAGGTTTATCAGCCCGCGTCTATACAGACGGTCTGGCCCAAACCCCAGGGCGACTCAGGGTTTGAGATCGGCTCAGCCTGAGACCTGAGAAGTGGATGGGCCATCCATCAATCAGGAAAATGACAGAGTGGAGGCAGGTAGCCCCCGGGGTACCGTGGGGGGCTACTGTAGCTGCTGAGCGTCTACCCCTGGAGGAGGAGTGCCACAGGGAGGACCAGAAGCTGGTCACACCAACCCAACTGAGTGCCGGCCACCCCTGCCCGATGCCCTCTGCAGCCCATCACCAGCCGTCTCCGGATGCAGGTGGGCCACGACTTTACGAGCAGCTTCTCACTTTATGGTGCTTAAGAGTTGGGACTAGTGATTTCATAGATACAAGTGCCGTGTCCACAAATCTCTGCTGGGCCTGGGGTTTCCATTGTGCAGCTGCATGACTGGTTGGTGCACAGAGCACATACTGTGGAGTTTTTGGACCAGTGACTCTGGATTTTGATTTTGCTCCATTAAAAAAAAATGATGTAGGCCGGGGAGTTAGCTCAGTGGTTCTGGTGCTTGTCTTATAAGTGCAAGAACCCAGGTTCGATCCCTGGTAACCACATAACAATACTGGGGGTGGAGACTCACACCCAGCAGCAACCAGTACCACATACCACAGTGCCGGGCATGGTGGCTCACGCCTGTAATCCCAGCACTCGGGAGGCAGAGGCAGGAGGATTGCTGTGATGTGAGTTGGAGGCTGAGCTCAGGGCCAGCCTGAACCACAAAGCGAGACCCTGTCTCAAAAAAAACCAAGATGTATTTGAATGTTTTGAGAATGGGATGGATTTTCTTGTCATACTCTCCAAGATAGGTCACCATGGTGATGGAAGTCTCCCAGCAGACTTTTAAATATTTGAAACCAACATATTAAGGGTGTGTCAAGTGAGCCATGCCTTACTTTTTCTTTTTGTTCTGTTGTTGGTGTGGCTGTGATTATACCTTGCTGAGACGGTGATCAGTAAGCACGTGTCCGGCTGGCAGTTCCCCCCGGGCTCTGATTCAGTCTTTTGAGTTATGAGAGGGGGACAAAATGAACTATTTTTCAAGCTTGTAAATATGTGACAGATGACAGTGCAAGAACCATCGATTCCAATCACAGAGATGCGACGTTTCACAGTCAGGACTGACTCTGGCTTTACAAATGACTTGTAAGTGGAGCAGGAATACTCCAAGTGGGGTCACAGGCCAGAACACTGCTGGGGCCATCTCCGATCTGAATAATTTCCAAATCTGAGTGCACTTTCTTCACCCGTTTACTTTAAATGGGCACTGTTGCTTTCACCCCAAAGAGAGCAGAATGATACCTGTGAGAACTCAGTGCGCTCTGTCGTCACAGAGACAGAGACGACACTACCGCTGAGACACACAGAGACACTACCGCTGAGAAACGCCTCTCACAGAGAGTGCTTCTTGAAGCGCTGGACCGCTCAGAGGTCGGCCTCGCTCCGCATTCCAGCCCTACTCAGGCTGTCTGGAGAAAGAAAGAACCACAACAACCACAGAAACAAGAGGCTCTCCTCAGACTGCGGGACGCACCGCACCCTTTGTGCTCCTGCTTGCTTGCTTGGAAACATCGCTAACAGGATGGCCCTGACAGCATCCCTGTCCACCGAGGAAAGCATCCCACACCCCAGCCAAGCAACCCCAGTGACAAAGCCCGCACAGAACCCCTGGACAGCCGGCAGCTCTGCAGCTGGGACCTGCATGCTGCGCGTGACTGACCTTCCTCCTTGCTGTTCCCCGACAGGCTGTCTGGGGGCCAGGACAGGACAGGGGCCGTGTCCGCCTCTCCAGACCACAGAATACACGAGGTGGGCGTCTGCGCCAGGGAGGAGGCTCAAGCATCCGTCCCGGGACCCAGTTATTCTGACTGCTCAGTGTGGCCTAGGCCAGCACACAGTTCCTCCCGTGTGCAAGGCCCCGGGTCCAATCCCCTCCACCATTGTCCACTTCCACCAAAGTGCAAAAGGCCAACAGGAAGAAGGAGGGGGGCTGGGAGGCCCCAGACTCTGCCAGCCCCTGCTGGACTCCGGCCCGTGCACCCTAGGAGGTCACTTCCATCCAGGCAGGGATCCCCTGCCAGCCCGGCTGGGGTCTGTCTGCTGCTTCGCTTTGCTACCACTCACCGAATCACAAGCAAGCCAGGCCCATCGGGGCCCCGGGAAGCCTCTGGGCTGGACCTGGCTGCAGTGCCCCAGCTGGTCTGTGGCTTCCCTTCCACAAGCGGCAACAGAGCAGCCCCACAGCCCCAGGTTGGTGGCCCAACCCCAGCTGCTCACCTGCTGGGCCTGGGCCATCACTGCGTGTCCTCAGCAAGGGCCATTTGTTTACACTGAGCCAAGGAGATGAAAGATGTTAAAATATGCACATTCTGAACGTCTAAAGTCAGGGTGTGTTTCTGCACAAAACCTCAGCACAGTTGTGCGGCTTCTCCCCCGAGTCCCAGAGTGTTATTCAAGGACAAGCACCTCTTCCGGATGCCCTGTCCCTCAGGGCCTGTGCTTCTCGGCCATGCCTTGGGGCATCGGCGCAGTGTCCCAGGGTGGGCAAGGCTCATCTATGTCCATCTGCCCCGAGCTGGCCCCGGACATGTCTGCTGAGTAAATCATAGCCAGTCGGCTCATCGTATCTCACAGACCAGAAAGCTGCAGCTAGACAGGTCCGGTGTGGCTGGGACTCTTGCCCAGGTGGGCAGATCCCTGGACCCGGCTCTGGCTGCAGTGCATACACCTGGGTCGAATGGTCCAACCTGCACAGGTCAGAAACCCCTTCCGCTGTCCGTTAGTTAAGGAGACTCTCCTCTCGCTCTCGGGTGTGAATGTTCTATGTCTCCGGGCTGGGGAGGCAGGCTCTACCCCGCAGCCCGCAAGCTCGGGCTCCTCTCTTGGGGCGTTCAGGTGGATGTGCTTCTGCCCAAGGGGCCGCCCCAGGGCCAGGATCACTGAGGCGTGGCCACCACTCACCCACCTCGCACTTCTGCCACCTGCAGAGTGACTACGCACAGGTGCAAAAGCGCCCGGGCCCTCAGGCTCCCGTCTCCACAACAGGACAAGGGCGTGGCGTGGCGCCCTCACGGGGTCAGGCCTGAGGCCCCTGACAGCCGCAGCCCAGTGACAAAGGTGTGCTCAGAGCTTGGGGTGTCTTTGGACCCACACTCAAAGTACATCACAACCATGGCTGACAAGGCAGAGTAACACACAAAACTTAAAAAATCTGTTTAATGTCACTAAACTGTGCACACAGAGACAGTAAAAGTAGCAAATTTATGTTAGATACATTTGACTAAAATTTAAAAATCGCATTAAAAAGTACAATACATTCCAGGTGTGATGATGTATAACAAGCACCCTGGGAGACTGAGGCAGGAGGATCGCAAGTTCCAGCCTGGGAATTTAGCAACTTAATGAGACCCCGCTTCTAAATTAAATGTGAAAAAGAAGAGGAGATATAGCTTAGTGTGGGGCCCTGAGTTCAATCTCCAATAATGGGAGAGAAAAGAATATGCCAATGAAAAATAAAAAAATCACAATACAAAATCGATAAGCCAAAATAGAGGTATCGTTATTATTTTTTTAAGGTTTTTTTTGAGACAAGGTCTCGCTTTGTGGTTCAGGCTGGCCCTGAGCTCAGCCTCCAACTCACATCACAGCAATCCTCCTGCCTCTGCCTCCCGAGTGCTGGGATGATGGGCGTGAGCCACCACGCCCAGCACTGTGGTATGTGGTACTGGGTGCTGGTGGAGTGAGTCTCCACGCCCAGTATGGTATGTGGTTACCGGGGATCGAACCCAGGACCTTGCATTTGCAAGACAGGCGCCGGAACCACTGAGCTAACTCCGCACAGCCCTAGAGGTATTATTATTATAGGAATAGAGGTATTAATAATACCTCTAGGGCTGGGGACACTGAGCACAGTGCAGCTGTTGGTTGGAAGCTCAGAAACGAGTCCACATCTGCTGTCTTAGGCGGGAGGTGACAGAGCAGCATCTCGGCCAACCTCTCCCTTAAACGACAGCTTTATTAATCACATGAGGATCCCAGACATGCAGTAAAGAACCCAACTTCGGGGCCGGTGTCCTGAGTGGCCTCGGCTCTGCATCTCGAGTCTTGTATTCAGATCAAGGCGGTACGATTTGTTTACACTATCCTTTCTAAATAAACTTTAAAAAAAAAATAGGAATTAGAGGTATTATTATTATAGGAATTTCTGAGCTATTTAAAATGATATGAGTTATTTTTATTATTATGAAAATTTGAAACTCTTAAAGCTGTTAATTAAAATATTCCTCTGTGTCCAGTCATAATAACATCTAACCAGATTCTCATAGAATCCCAGGACTCTTACACCGGCTTTCCCGTGCCTTGATGAACAGGTGCTAGCAGAGGCTCTTCTTGTATGTTCTCTAGAAAGTTAACGTTTTCAAGGCACACACTCCTCGTCTCCCTCCGCTGCTCCCAGAGAGAGGGACGTTCCCTGTGTCTGGGGAAGACATGAATGTGGGGGGCTCGCCAGGCTCCAGGGGGTCCTGTTCAACCAAGAGCCGCTTGTGGGATCCGGGAATGTAGAGCAGGGGCCTGGCTCCTTCCAGTACGCGGCTGTAGAGGTCTCGTCTCCTGTCCCCATTGTGCTAGGCACCTGCCGTTACTGGGACACGGTATTTGCTACCTACAACCACAGGAGAGGCTTAACTCAACTTGTGGTTTCGGGGCATCAGTTCCTAGTCAGCAGCTCGGAGGAGGGGCAAGCGGAGAAGGCTGCTCAGCTCCTGGAGGTCGGAAGCAGAACGGGGGAGTGAGAGAGGAAGGGGTAGCGACAGACGTGTGACCACAAAATACAGGGAATATTTACGAAGTTGAGTTTATTATACAGATAGACCTGCAATGACCTCCAGATGCTCACCTGCACTTTGAACTCGCTTTCCCCGTGCTTCTTGCTACTTATGGAATCAGTTCTAGAAGACTTCGTTCACAAGGGTCTTTTGTTAAATTCTCCTCTTTGCCTCAATGTGCTGAACTGATTAAAAATATTGACCTTTCACAGTCATTTTGACTTTGAGGGGCAACCAGAGGTTGCCGAGTGCCAGTCCCACTGAATAAAGTGGACAAGAAACAGTATCATGTTTTTAAGCAACAGAAATTACCACAAACATTTGATGAATGAAATATGGTGTATGTCCAATAACCATGAAATTTTTAAAATACAGTGAATTTCAATAAGCATGAAATTTAAAAAAATTTTACAGTAAAAAAGATATTGTCATTTATCCCTGAAAATACTCTCCTTCCCTTCAAAGATGCCTCATCATTCTTTGCAAAGTATTTTTCACTGTAAAAAGTTTATAAAATTTAAAATTCACTGTATTTTTTCACCCCTTGTGCTACCCAAAGTCATACCTCTAAACACCCAGAAGCGTGCTCCGAATCGTCTCGGTGGGCCCCAAACCCATCAAGCTGGCACTCCACTGTCACCGCCGCATCTCGTTCCCTGTCACCTTCACACCCACACACGCCTCCTGAAACCACGTTATGTCTCTAAAGTAAATACATTAGTAGGTTCATAATTCCACTAACATAATATGCACCTCACATACAACTGGACACACAATAACCCCTCCCCCCAGGCACCCCAGTTGCAACATTTCTCGAGTCCAACTCTATGTCGCTCTGACACTCAAAGCAAACACAGCTGGAAATGTCTGCACAAATAAAAAACAAGTGACTTAATCCCCAGGTACAATTTCACAAGGTAAACATCGCCATGCCAACAGAGAGGGTTGCAGAGCTGCTGGTGGAGCAGAAAAATATCAGACCGGAGCAAGACCAAACACAGCATGGTGAACAGTGAGTCCTACAGCTCCATATGAAGCCCCTGGGGCACGCAGTGGTAAAACATGGGCACCGAGTAGGCTGAGTAGCCCCATTCCAGCCGTGGTCCGCAAGGTCTCTCCTCCTTGGCCCAGCTCCGGTCACCACCTGCGGCTTTCCTGAATGGATGTCCACGTTCTTGGCATCTTTAACTTTCTAGGGTCCGCACTGCACATCAGTTTCACCCCACAGCTTCCTGCACGACCCTCAGGGACCCTTGCCGGGCCTCCAGGCCTTCCTTCAAAATCTGGGAGCCTCTCTGCCCGAACAACTCTTACATTTTGCATGCCAACAAAGCCAGCGTGATGTGGATGACACCACTATCTTCTCCCACAGTGGGCAGGAGCCATGCCCCCGGGACCACGGCAACAGTGGCCTTTGAGCATGTGGATGAGTAAGCACAGTGGGACGGATACCAGGGAACCAGTGTTCAAGGCCACCGTCTCCAGGAGGAACCTGGGGACTCTTCTCAAATGAAAGGTTTACGCTTTACATGGGGTCTTGGGATCCCTGAGATGCCCAGACATAGTACTTGGTTTCTATTTAGCAGCACAAATCACTTTAGAAGCCACACCTTTATGGCTTCAAATTTACACACAACTCCTTCTGAAACTATGACCAAAACTCACTGTAAGTTTTTCAAAATTTTCTAGTTTTCTTTTTCCCCCACTTATCCCTATAATTGTGGCTTTAAACAGCCTGCAGTACCTATGCCACAACGTGAATGTTCTGCTTCTTTGAGATTTCCCCCACCAGGTCAATAAGTCCATTAACTTTAACCTTAGTTGCCTACGAAGGCTCAGGGTGGCCATTAGTTCAACTGCCAACAAAGTCCCTGTTCCCAGCTTGAACCTGCATCCCTACAATCAGGCTGGTCTCCTGAGATCCAGCCAGGATCACCCATCACGCTCTGCTGATAGCAGTCTAGGGCTTCTCTAGCCTCTAACACCTTCCAGACCACGTGGTCGATACAGTCTCAGCACAGTCCTGCTTCTCTGGCACCTGTCTTTTGTAGGAGTCAGCTTTCCTGTCACTGAGGCCTAACACCCAACCCCACAACTTAAAGAGAGAGTTGTTTAACACAGTTCACAGTCAGCTGGCTCTGAACAGGAATATCATGGAATATCATGGCAGAAAGGTGTGATGGGGCAAAGCTGCTCAGATCACGGCAACTGGGAAACCAGAAAAGAAACAGTGCCAAAGAGCAGAGACGAGGACCACACAGACCCCGAGGCCGAGCCTCCACGCCCCACCCAGACAGACCCAGAAGTGTCCTCCTCCAAGCTGGATCCTAAAGCAAATCAAATTGATGTTCTACCCTAAAGCACCACATCTACCTGCTTCCCCCCTTAATACCTTCCACTGTCTGACAAATAGGAGCATGAGCCATTCTAAGCTCCCGGGACCAGACGTCCCCCCATCTAATGTTGTCTTGGTAAACACTGACTGAGCGTGGTGAGACGGTCCACAGGAGCTTCCGACACGAAGAACATGGGGCAGAGGCCATGGTGAGAGCGTGCGGTGCTGGCCCGGGGAGTGTCCAGGAGCCCTCAGGCTCAGGCTGGAAAGGGAGGATCAGTGTGTGCATGACCGGGCTCAGAAACGTCAGGGCTGCCCCCTAGCTGCCTAAGCCAAGCTCGGGCATCAGACCCTGAGGGCTGCGATGCTGCTGTGAGGAGCTTGGTGACAGAAACCAGGAAGAAAGCAGTGACCAAGCGAGGTGGTGAGCACGGCTGCACATAAAATAAGCTCAGCCCAACCCTGCAGCCCGCCCTCACACTTCACCACGCCCACCACGCTGGGGTCTGTATCTACCTGCGCCCCGCCCCCACACTTCACCACGCCCACCACGCTGGGGTCTGTATCTACCTGCGCCCCGCCCTCACACTTCACCACGCCCACCACGCTGGGGTCTGTATCTACCTGCGCCCTCTTCCTCTAAGTAGCTCAGGTCCTGCCGACTGGAGACTGCGAGCCCGTCTCCTACTCCTCCCTGCCTGTGCATTCCGACCGTCCACAGCTGCTTACACCAGCAGTCTCACCCAGGCATCACATTTTAACGTGTGCATAGCACCGTGCCGTGGCACCTGTCGCCGGTGCGTGGCCATCTCCCTCCCCACCCGCATGACCAAACCCTTCGCCCGGAGCCAGGCTGCTTCTCTCCCGCTTGACGTTCACTGCTCTCTTTGGGTCTTTATCTGCCAAACATCTCTCACCTCTAACTAATGTATGAAGCACGTAGGGTTAGGGTGTGAGCACCAGACAGTGTTAAAATCATCTAGTTGAAACTCTCAAGTTACAAAAGTATGAGTCCACACAGGAAGGTAGCTGACCTTGAAAAGCAGGTCTTCCGGCCGCCACGCGAGCTTCTCATACTTCAGCTCTGAGACCCTGGGTGATTATGGTGTGAATTCAACAACACAACACAACAAAAGCATAGCACAGGTGAGCATAGTGTATGCTCAGCCACAACAAGTACAGCCAGTTCCCCAAGAGCCAGAAATAGTCCAAACGTGCAGCTTCACAGAAGCACATGAGGACCAGGACTATTAAAAGACTAGCCATGGGCCAAATGGCCAGCTGCTGCCCCTGTTTGGGACGCAGCCATAGCCACCGTTTACATATTATCTCTGGTACAATCATGGCAGAGTTCGTGGCCTGTGGCAAAAGCTGAGAAGAGAGAGGCCAGGAAGGAAGGCCAGGTGAGAGAGAAGAGAAAAGTGAGAAGGTAAAACGAGGAAGTCAGTCTGTCCCCAAGTCCCACCCCCGGGACCAGGGAACGGTGAAGAGTGAAAGCCCAGGCCAGCCCAGGGGTCGTGAGGTGCAGGCCTCATCGAGCCACCTAGGCCAAGCTCAGACTTCCAAACCTCCTCCCTCAGCCTCCCAGAGTTCTTGGGCTTAGGTTTTAATTCAGGGTTGCATGATACCTTTACAATGTGCAGCAGTGAAAGGCTAATCTTGGAAATTTTCCTTAGACAGAGAAGTAGTTGTTTTTCAGTCATTATGTCACTGCTGGACACGACACTTGATACCAGCAGCATAAAGGAGGGGGACAGCTGCTCGGTGTGCAGCATGCAGGAAGCAGGGGGAGGGAGGCACTGGAACAGGAATCCGCCCTTCCAGGTCCTGCCTTTGCAGCCCCCTCCGACCAGGCCCTGCCTCACGTGACGGGTCAGGCATAGCGCCCAGGATCCAGCCGCCGCCCCAGAGCCCACCTCCAAGCACGTGAGGCCTCGGGCACACCCAGATCCAAACCGTAACAAGGAGAAGTTATTTTTCTCCAAATCAAACTTTCTTCCAATAAAGAGGAATTTTCACTTGGTCCCAGATGGAGAGACGGGTGGTGAGACGCGGCTGGGGGTGTATCCCCAAAGGCGCTGTGGCTACTTCTGATGGGGCACGTCCTGAACGACGCTCCATCAGAGGTGCCCTTCATTAGTTAAAATGGTGGCTTTTCCCTGTATTCATGAACTAAAGTTCCAATCAGATGACCCTGCCACAGATACCTGCGCTAATTAGTGGAGCTTTTATACTTTCAGTGATGATACAACACCTCTTCATGATTAAAAGAGAAATTTACCTTCTTCCTAGGAGAACAGCTGGGAGGAAAAGGTACACGAGGGGAAGGCGCGTTGCAGAAGGTGGCGACGCTGCGTCCTCCTCCACGTATTCACTGCATCTGACACCATGTGATTCCTGGCTCTCCCCAAAGTCGGAGTGACCTTCAAAGGTACAAGCTTTTAACAGAGTCTGGACATGTAGGCGGCCATGACCACACAATGAGGCCTGAGCAGCCTGGAGCCTCACGGCTCTTCTCTCCAGCTCCAGGCCGGTGCCCATTCACTGCTGGCCTTCCTGCCCCTTACGTCATCTTGCCAGTCACACGGGCACTAATGACTGTGGGGCCCGAAGGACACGAAGGGAGTCGGCCCCGGCGTGTCCTGAACAGACGCGACAAGCCCCCCACTGTGTGGTCTAGGCTGCGTCCTGGCTGTTCTCCAGGCTGAGCCCAGGACGGAGGCAGCCGAGCCGGACTGGAGTCAGGGTGAGAGGCTGCAGCTGGGGCTCAGGAGTGAAAGCACCCCGCACTGACGCTGCCCTCAGCTAAGAGTTCAGCTTCTGCTTTGATCCCGATCGGAGGGCAGTATTCACCCCACCCCCTCTCTCCCAGTCCAGAGCCCCACGTCCCTACAGCCCTGTCCCTTGGTTCCACCTGTCTGAGGGCTGCAGGCACCTGTGGTGTCCTCCGTTAGTGGCATTTCTCCCGCACACCGGCAGGTGGGCAGGACCGTGCATCCGTCCTCTCAAGATCACCTCTGCAGCGGGGCTGCACAGCCCTCTGCAGCCCGAGGCCTTGCCAGGTGCTGCGTGGCCTAGCCCACACCTGTGTGATGCCACTGTCTTGGAGTGTGTTGGACAGCAAGTCCCCGCCGTCCAGGGCTGATGCTTTTGAGGTCACCTTCAGAGTGACCACGTCATTGCTGGTCCCAGGACTTCGCGTAGCACACGCTTAGCAGCATGCAGATGCTCTGACACTCACCTCAGGCCGGCTCTGCAAGGGCTGCTCGTGCACAGCGCTGCTTCTTCCTTCTCTCCTGCTCCTGTCCCTTCCTTCCTCCCTCCCTTCCATCGTTATGTGAGGAGGGGACAGAGCCCAGGGTCTTTGGACTGAGCTATCCCCCCGGGCCTTTCTTTATTTTTAATTTTGAGATAGGGTCTTGCTAAGTGGCAAAGTTGCAAATTCTGATCCTCCTGCCTCAGCCTCCCAGTGTGCTGGGATTATAGGCACACTTCACCTTCCCGGCTGTAACCTTATTTAATCATAACGAGAATCTTGTGAGATATATGAATATCCTCTTTTATAAATGCAGAGACTGGGTTATCAAAAGGCTAAGAAAAATGCTCCAGGGCCTCAGACACTGAGATGAAGAACTAGACCTCACAGCCGGCCGGGGACACCAGGTCGCTGAGGCCTGCAGGCCCCTCCCGGGGCTGCTGTCGGCAGCCACAGCCACCGGCTCCCAACGCTGCTAATTGCTCTTTGCTGTGGGGATGTGAACGTTTCACTGGCACAAAGACTGTCCAAGTTCAGGCAACAGCTGCTCGACGTATAAATTCCCTTTAAGGGCCTGTCCTCTTTTTGTGCCACTTTTCTTATAACAGATTAATTTTGCAAAGGTTAATCACATGGCACTTACTTTAATTATGCCTTTCTAGTCTACAAACGACGGCGTTTGACTTCTGCCGGCCTTCTTTTGTGTTGTGTGACCAATGAGATTATTAATAAACACCTTTTCATTATGCAGGCTTGCTGCAGGGCCCGTGGAGCGCGCGCCAGCCCGGTGTATTTTATCCCGAGTGCGGTGGCAGCAGGGATTGCGGATTTGCTAATGAGCTCAATCTGGTTAGTGCCCCGCAGCCGATCACCGGGGTCTTTCAGATATATCGCTGCTCTTCCAGACTCAGCTGTGCTCAGCCCGAGAGAGATTAGTTCCTCATCCCAATTAGCAGAGAGCCGGAGTGGGGCCGGCGGGCCCTCTGATGGAGGCCGCCGGCCAGTGAGCAGCGAAGCCGGCTCGCGAAGCTCGGCCTCCAGAAGCGCTTCCCATTATCATTATTTGTATTGCCTGAGCCTTCGGGACCGGCGCCTCCTTAATAGCGTGAGCTGCTGGAGGGCCAGGCTGTCTGCTCCCCACGCAGAATACACAGACTTCTGTCTAGCATGATGGGGGCGGGGAAGCCAGGGAGAGCAGAGCGTTTAAAACAAACTCGAAACCAGCGTTTGTGGTCCTTTGGCCAAGCCCCTCTGCACAAAACGCTGTTTACCATGCTCTGCCACATCCCGCGTGCTTTTTAACGCTAATAGTACCCAGTAGCATACCAGCTAACAGTCACCGAGTACTTGCTGGGTCTGGCACCTCACGATTGCTTGATACCTAGTCATCTAATCTCCACTACAAGCCGAGAGTAGAGAGACACAACCATCCTCCCACTCCTACAAGATCAAGATCGTGTTTCCGTCCATTTCAAAACTCTGCCTAGTCCTACATCTTGCTCCTGAGTTTAATTTCTACTGTAGCTATACACACTCTGGTGCTCTGAGGGGAAGTGGATGGTTACGCGGTTCATTTGGCCATAAAAGTAAAGCCCAAGTCAGGCATCCACAAGGACATTACTGAGAAGAGTAGGAAAGTTTCACACACACAAAGAAGGGGAAATATGCTTTTCCTGAGATACAGTTTCTGATCAGAGAAAGATGGACAAAGAAAAACGCTCAGATTAGAAATGAAAAAGAGTGGAGATGCGCGTCTTTCATCTAAGATGAAAAATGACCCGGAAAGTATAATCTAAGACGTTAGAAAATAAAAATATCCTGTTTAGATTAAACGTATCTCACCGTGGCTCTTAGCGAGAAGAGCACACTGGTCTCTGAAGAGAACTCCACGGTGCTCCTGACTAAAAATCAATCCCCGCCCTAACCACAGCCCATCTAAAGATCAATGAGGGGTTTTTTAAACTTGTTTTACAAGAGAATGTATTCTTTGCAAGCTATGGAAACCCAGGGAGTTGCAACGGGGGGAGGGGGGGTGGGGGGTGTTGGTAAATCTTTTGTCAAAAGGAATATTGCCCAGTCATAGATCAATTACCATAATCCTTTATGTTGTAACAGAAGGCAAAGACAACAGAGGCATCTCAAAGCACAAATGGCATACAGGCACACACAGGCACATGCACACTTACACACATGCACACGCAGGCACACGCACACTTATGTGCACATGAAGGCATATGCAGGCACACACAGGCACAGGCACACTTACACGCAGGCACATGCACACACATATGCACACGCAGGCACACACACACAGGAACACACACACTTATGTATATATATATATATATATATATATATATATATAGGCACATGCACACTTACACACATGCACATGAAGGCACATGCAGGCACACACACTTCCATACATGCACATGCAGGCACACACACTTACACACGTGCACATACAGGCACACACATATACAGGCACACACATGTACACTTACATGCACATGCAGCCACATGCACACTTACATGCAAACACACAAGCACACACAGGCACACATTTATACATATGCACACGCAGGCACTTGCACACTTACACACAGGCACACAGTGCCCCACTGGTGGAGCAGCCTGAGGGGACACTTCTGGGGACAGTTTGCACACACAGACACACCGAGGGTCCCTAATGTGCCTTTTCAAGAGCAAAGTGTGTCCTCACCCCGAGGTTCTCCAGGGGCAGAGTTGTAGACCTGAGCACTTCATAGAGCAGACAAAGGAGCCGCTTGAGAGCCTGCCAAGGAGGCCTGCTGGGTGCTGGGGGGTCTGGAGAGAGTGGCAGACATCCCGGGGACCCTCTCTGGCTGAATGTCCCTTCTTGGAACAATAGCTGAGTTGGATGAAGGCAGCCTGTCTATCCCCGGGATTCCTTGGACGGGGCTTCTCATCTGGGTGGTAAGAAGCTTGCTTTTCATTTTTCACTTAGCGAGAGCATCTGCAGGAGGGCCAAGCCTCTTTTCCCTGGGGACACCTGGCCCTCCTGGCCTGGGCCACAGCGTCCCCTGCTGCTGTCGGGGGAGCTGCAGCCATGCGGGCTGAGTGAAGAGCGGCTCCTGAGATGTGCCCCTGGGCCTGTTAGGAGGAAGCGAGAACAGTTCCGGTGCCCACAGGCTTCAGAACCTTATTGTTAAAGCCAATCTACAGATCAAAGAGTTTTTTAGAAACCTCCTTTTCCAAATAACTCATAAAAAACCTAAGACACGAATAATTTGCCCAAAATAATCAGAAAAAAGTGCTGAGAGAGGATCTTCAATGGCTCAGAACTAGAAAGAGCACTAAGAGGACAGACGTAGCGTCTAGGTTCAGTCATCTCGCCCTGCCTGGGAACTCTGAGGACCGATGCACCCAGGTCAGGTCCTGCAGTGGCCTGGGCAGTCTAGAAACTTCAAGTTATGACCATCGAGGACACCACTGAGCTCTGGGACTTGTGTTTGTAATCACCAAACACATCCAGCTCTAATCTGTATCAGAAAACGACCACATAGAGGACGCTGGCTTCCACCGTGTCACTGGTGATGGCAACATTTTAACATCTATAATGCCCAGTAATCGCCATAATACCTGTTCTCTCGCATTGTTCTGAGATGCTTAAAAAAGCTTCAGAGTAATCCAAGAGCTAACTTAGTAGGAATTATTTCAAATGCCTAACACATTCCAAAGTTCCTAGACACCTTTCCTTCGTCACTACCAGGTTTTCCTTTTTCAGTTTTCTCTTTCTAGTTTGAGGGGAGAAGCAACAATCAGAAACTGCAAGTTATGAGAAGAGTCAGATATTTTTTTTAAAAAAACTGAATGAAATTCACTGAAGGGCCATGAAGGCTGATGACAATTCAAGGTGCTCTGCTTGTGGTAAGGAGGACGCCAGGCACCCTCGTGCTCAGGATGCGCGCTGGCTGGCCTTCGCGTGTGGATCTGACGACGCCAGGCACCCTCGTGCTCAGGATGCGCGCTGGCTGGCCTTCGCGTGTGGATCTGACGACGCCAGGCACCCTCGTGCTCAGGATGCGCGCTGGCTGGCCTTCGCATGTGGATCTGACGACGCCAGGCACCCTCGAGGTCAGGATGCGCGCTGGCTGGCCTTCGCGTGTGGATCTGACGAAGGCATCTGAAGGTGGGTGGCGAGAAAGCCTGGTAGACACGCACGTGCACCAGTCCATCTGCACAGAGGAAAGTGATAGCATCTGAGGTGTTGGGACAGGCGGAAGAGCGCGGTGCAGGGCACGTCACGTCGCCGAGGGGGGAAGGGCTGTTCAGAAGGGAGTGTGTGCAGAGGGAAGAAGGAAGTGCTGGTAACGCCAAGCCCGGGAGGAGACGAGGCCTCTGCTGCACTCTCCATGCCCGACAGGCCGGAGCCTGAGCCTCACACAGGTTTGAGTGGAGGTTCCGGGAGCAGCAGGTAAGATCAGGGCTGGGGCTTGCATCGAGATGTCCCCAAACCCTCATGTGGTCATAAGTGGGGGTTTCAAAGGCAGCTGGACTGGGGTGTTTGATGCTGGGATTTAGATGCCCCACTCAGTGTGTGGGTGGCGCCACCTCAAAGGCAGGGGCCTGGATGGAATATGGAGGGACGGAGAGAGGCTCGGCTATGCTGCCGCTCGGCTGCTTTCTGCCTGTCCTGTTTGCCATGAACTGTTTCTTCTCTGATGCCCCTTTGCTGTGCCACCTCGCCTTGGAGCCAGCCAACTACGGACTGAACCCCTACAGCCTGAGCTGAAATAAACCTCTCCTCCTGTAACTTCCGGTGTTGGTTACTTGGTCTCAACAATGAGAAAAGTAACTAAGAAACCAGGTTCCTAAAGGAAGACAGATTCAGAATCAGGGAGGGAGGAAGATTATGGGGGGGGGGGTCCCTAAGAGGCCAGAAATGAGATGACAAAGGAAGTGAAGTAGCAGAAGCCAGTGGTCTCTTAGGGAAAAGGGCACAGCAACTTTGGATCCTAAGGGCCAGTTAGGGTGACAGTCAGCCCTGAGGGCCGAGTCCAGTCTCTGACTCAGCGGCAGCTGCCTCCTGGGAAGGTGAAGTGCAGAGCAGGCTCACCGGGGCGGCCAGGACAGCCAACCCAAGTGTGAGCCTTGCCCGGGAGGAGCTTAGTCACCCCCGGACACATTTCCGGAATGCAGAGACTCTTCTTGCCAGGGTGTGTGATGCCAATAATGAAACAGGAAGTGTCACCCATACAGTAGATGTCACTACCCAACTGATGTTTGACATATATTTGTTTGTGGGGATTTGAAGACCTACCAGTGTTAAAAGCTCCAACCTTGATGAAATTTCAAAAGCACATTTACAGCTAATATACAGGACATATATTATCATATATTGGACATATATGATATTAGGACAATCACCACCATCATTCTTATGCTGAGATATGTGCACATGCGTACTCTGTCCACTGTTCTAATTGTTCCCTTCTGGGGATACTTGTCTTTCAAGTCCATCACCCTGGAAGAGCTAAAGCTCAGAGACACTGCAGGACGTGGCAGGGAGGAGGGTCACCTGAGTTAAAACGGACAGGCTGTGGCCAGAATATTTTGCTGCTTCTCAAGCTTCGGGGCCCAAGGTGCAGCCCTAAGCTCTGCAGCTCAGCGCTTCCATCCGTCATGTGGGCGTGATCGGCATCGTAGCTCACAGCACACCGACGGCTGAGATCCTCACGGACCTGCCACCCACTCTGTCTTACTTACTTCTCTTCATCTTTCAGATGCTGAAAACATCTGAACTGAAGTTGAAGGAGGAAAGCTCTGTGTCAGGTCACATTTTGGAGAGCTTTCGGTCCTGTTGGCTGGCTCTGAGGCAGAAGGGCACCACAGAGGAGAAACAGTCCACGGCAAAGCAGCAAGCAGCAGCAGCAGCAGCCTTCCGTCCGGAAGCCTGTGACTTCCTGCAGAAGCCCATCTAGCGCTCACCCAGTGTGTGAGCCAAAGTGAGAGCAGTGTCTAAAGATGAAGGGCAGGTGTCCTGGGCAGAGCTGTGCACAGCCATCGGGACCGACTCTGTTCTATCCTACAGAACACTCAGGCGCCGGGGCCGAGGTAACGCACTGTGATGGACAGACACACACAGGAAGTGGTTCGGCTTCAAGACAGGCACTGGACGGGAGCTCCAGGGCCCACGCGGTCCACACACGTGCACGTGGGTGTTCTGACGCACAGACTGCAGCGTGCAGACCTGGTGGCCCTGGGTCGCGTGGAGTGAGGGAGCCCCGGTGGGACTTGAACTCACGTGAGGGAGAAGTGTTGGGCTGCCTGGCAGGGACACAGTTAAGGCTCCGAAGACGATGGCAACATGGGGTGGACTTGAAAGTTCCCCGAAGCCGCCCTGGCCAGGGTGCAGCTGGGGGTGGCAGCTGGGAAAACTGTCTGAGCCAACAGGAAGTTTATCTTCCTGATATTAGAATATTTCAAAGAAAAATCTCCAAAAGAAAATAGGAGAGTAAAATAGTGTTACATCAACAAGCTTACACAAAATTAAAAGTGCTACAAAGACATACTCACTAAAATGTTCTCACGAAGAAAATATAAAATAAAATTGTCCAAATAACAAAATTTCAAGACAGTGTTACAAATTAATTTGAAAAACTTTCAAGATTCTTTTTAGTCATATAAAAGTTGTCCCAGAAATTAGAAGACAGTTAATATTTTCCATCTTCTTTTGTGAAATAGTAAGGTTTTGGTTACAAAAATAGACAAGGAGAAAAACCAGTTTCTAAACAGAGACACAAGAAACGTGGACAAAACATTTGCAGGTGGGATTCAGTAATATATAAAACATCATCACCAGTGAGCTTATTCCAGTAAGTCGAGAATGGTTTAACTTTAGAAAAAAAATCCAGTAATGTAATTTTATCTTAACAGCAAAATAAGAAGAAAGAAAATGACTTTGGTAGATGTATAAACAGGACACAAGTATGTTTAGTAAATCAGAAATCGAAGGAAATTTTCTTTAGCACACTGTTTCTTGATTAATGAAAATCTGCATATGGGTTCCCTAAAATATCAAAAATAAGACCCAGACACCCAGACTCCTGCTACTCCTCAAGGTGATGGAAAATGTCTTAGAAAGCACAAGAAATAACAGAGACAAAGGAAAAAAAATAAAAGAGGAACAAATCATTATACATGACTAAGATGATTAAAACTCCAAAAATCCACTTTTCAGAAAAAGCTATTTTAGTAATATTGTTTAACTAGTTGGGTAAGTGTGATTTAGTATGTAAGAAAATGAAGCATTCATATGCTAGCATTGATATGTTAGAAGTAATACATTTAAAATATGTAAGTTCACATGGCAACGAAATACAACATACCCAGGAATACACATGATAAATAATATTCAAATACTTTCAGAATAAATAATAGTATTCTATCTAAATATGCTAATGTCTTATTTTTAATCTGTCCTTAGTGGTTACCATGAAGGAT